>JACYFE010010051.1:0-34520 GCA_014764975.2 Fusarium sp. DS 682
AAGAAATAATTTTTCTACATTTTTAGCTAATTTATTTAAGTGTTAAAATACTATAGGGTAAGCTATTTTTAGCCGCACAGTATACTGATCGGCATGCTTGTCTGATCAGCATGCTTATCGTGTACGTTATATAAACTATAGTAATATTAATATAAATTAAGAGAACTAATTACCTCCTTATTATATTTATTATTTTTATAAATACTTAATACTAAAGAATAATTATAGACTGTTTATAAAACTTTTCTTATATTATAAGTTATAAAAGTACTAAAGATTAATAGTCTCTTATATTAAGAATAGATATATAGACGCGCAGACTTTACATTTACTCATTTAAACTAAATTAACATCGATAACGGTTATCGTGAACCTCAGTTGATGGAAAGATCTAGGGGAAAGTTAATGGAATGTGTTGGTGGTCAGTGGCGTCTCTCCCGCGGGCAATTACACCCAGGGGGTCCCAAGCCGAATCGTCCTTAAAATGATTGCATAATAACCACTATACTACGGAGATTACAATTGTTACATAAACGTTGTAGTGAGAAGATTCGTTACCACGTGAGAAATCTAGTGATTTATATAGCTCTCCCAGTATCTATCTTAGCTGATAATCTAGGAGCTAGAGCTGCTTTTGAATCTTCTCCTTAACATTGGACACCACGCTAAAATAACATAGTTACGCTCTATTTTTATTTTCATTACAGCCAAAACCCATAGGTATCTATATATTTGTTATTGAATTAAGACCTGTAATTAGAAGGGCGTTCTCAGTTGATTCTTACCTTGTAAACGTTCGAGTCTTCAACTTCTATATTCTATATTCAAGTCCTTGTGCTCTATCCTCCCTATCCGAAACGAATTTGGTTGCTTCAGAAAGCATGTCAGTCCATATCTTTCGCTTATCAAGTGCCCTAAACCATCCGACTTGTGCTGTGCATATGCGTCAGCAGTGGCCCTGTGATCAGTCACTACGAACCTGCTATTGCATCGATCACTTCGAGTTGAGGTGTGTACGTAAGCCAACTTTGATCGAGTGGACCTTGGTTATAGCTGCCCATCCGAACGAAACCGAGCAAAGTGAATAAGACGTCAAATCATATCCGACTAAGAGCCCTATACAAGAGACCAGTCCTTGGAATCGACGTTGACCTACTCCATGGTCACCAGCTGCTTCAAAACTAAACTACGATGAGCGGCTGATGTTCATTTTAACCGTCGGCTGACCCATGTTTTGCTAGTGTCACCAAATTTCACATACAAATTTAATCGGTCGGCTGCCAGCCAACGCAAACAATAAGTATCAGGGCAAACAAGCTTGTTAGGCAGGGAAGGCAGCAGATGGGTGAATTATCAATATTTACATCTAATATCCAACCCGGATTCCACATAGGTGCTGAGACAAAGCAACTTACCTCTTTATGGCCGTCAAGTCTGACCCTCTTGACTATGACTAACCGACCCGCTCTAGCTCACACCAAGTGTTTACAAGGAGAGCGTGTTTCCAGGCCAGCAACTCATTCCGAAGCTCGAATACGTCCTGTCCCGAACCTTTGGCAAATCCTGCGTTTCCTGAGAGCTCATGATATTTGTTAGGTGAAAACGCTACTTCCGATTCGGCATGCCGGCACACTAATATAGCGCTGCATGCCCCGTTAATCGGGACAAGGACAAGGTCGATTAGTACTGGTGAAAAGTGTCCGATTCGAAATTGGATGCCTTGGAGAAACTAACGCCTTTTGGCGAAGCGTCTGGCCTTGAATGTTATTTACATCACTTGACAGACGCTTCAAGATGACTCGCGACAATCTCACTCGAAAGCACACAGTCTAATATCAAGCATTCTTCATGGCTAAGACTTCACCACAGACACTGGCAGGCAAGGTTGCCCTGGTGAGCGGCGCGTCTTCGGGTATCGGAGCTGCTATCGCGCGAGTTGTCCTCCAGAGGGGCTTCAGTCATTATTGATTATCCTTCGCAGGGAGAGCGGAAAGCCACCAATGACGTTCGCTTATCTTTAAGTTCGGAAGCTAGGATCGTTGAAGCGGATCTTTCCACAGTTGAGGGACCGCGTTTGCTTATTGAGTTTACAATTAAGGAGTTTGGCAGACTCGATATCGTTGTAAACAATGCTATCCCACCCGAGTTGATGAGCCGTCCACCAAACAACTCCTGAAAGACTGGGATCGCATAGTCAATCTCAATGGGCGAGGAACTCTTCTTCTTTCACGAGCGGCACTTCCTGTCCTGTTCTACCAGCACTCATGGATTATAAATATCTTTAGCGAGTCAACACGATCTCCAGAACCGTTTATAACGATCTATACCGGGACAAAGGGCATGATAGAGACGTTTACACGATGTTGGGCAATGTAACTGCCGCGACAATATGGATGTACAGTCACTACAGTTGCACCGGGCCCAATTTCGACGGATAACTTAATGTCGGCGCCAAAGGAGTTCCTTGACATGCTTCTCAAGCATTCAGAAGCAAACCCAGTGGCAAGCCAGATTGGGACGCCTGAGGAGGTTGCTGCTGCAGTGGCGATGCTATTCGAAGAGCAGGCAGATTGGATCAACGGCGCTTACATCCCAGTCGGAGGTGGAATGGTAATGATATAAGCAGTAGCTAGTCATAATGGCTGTAGCTTTTCACTATGCTGATAGAGAATGAACCTCACAACATGAAAATACTGCCCTGAAGGTCTGCAAGCACAGCCGAACTGACCCTGAGAGAAACCTTCGTGTGGCCAGAGGCGCAGAACAGTATATTAAATACAAGCTAGTAGTAGACATATAAATATATTACATAAAAGTCAGTTTCTCCATAACCCTGTCTGATGCAAGAAACGGGCATTATCTTGAGGTATTAAGGAGTGTAAGATGCCTCCACGGCCTATACGCATCCCCTAATAATATCGTAAGAAGTTATATACGCCACTCATCGCCGCATCCGCGGATTCTGGATATGCCCAGTTCCTCCGCCAGCCCTATCTATCACAGCTCACGCCCCGGTTTGAGTGTATCGCTGTAATTATGTGTTTACGATTAAGGAGAGCTAAGCTAGAGGTATTTGAGAAGCTCTGATAGATATCTAATACTAATTCATTGTTTTTAATGTATTCACGGCTCTGAAACTCATACCTCCCACTTAGTTCTTAATCAGATGACGGTTCGAACAACAATAAGTAGCATGACAGAATAGTGAAATACATCATGCAACTGACCACTATCACAGTTACTAGGTCTGATGCTCCTAAAGCCCGCTTATTTCTTGTCCAATCCTGAAACAGCCAGCCAAGCTAAGCTAACTAACGCAATATTCTTCTCCCGATCAGCCGTTGAATTTATAATGTTCGATAAGGCGCTAGGCTGAACTTAGTATTTAGCTAGATGGTCTATAACAGGCTGGCTCGGTAAATGTCCAGCGTTGGCTCTATCCTCTTATTTACGAAACCCAGGGTCTGTAAACTGGTGGAAAGCGATCCCGGCCATGAGAATGTCTGTAAGGCAATCATCAAGCCCGAACATTTACAGTTATGTCTGGTCCCTGGCTACCCCTTCGAATAGTAGGGGCTGACTTTGCTGCGTGACTATTTACATGGCCCTCTACTGACTCTCGCGGAGGGGTAGGATTGACGTAGAATGGTCCTCTATCTTTGGGAGGGAAGTAACGATCCTTGGCCATCTGTCACTTGTCACTTGGCAAGACTCAAGTCTAGCATCAAGACCAGGCGAAGATTTGATCTAAGCTGGAATATAAATACAACCATCCAGTTAAGGCTTCTCTTCCTCTGCAGCTTCAACCTCTTCAGCTGTGCGAGGCCGATGATATATGGACCGATATCGTTAATCAGCCATATGCACCATTGTAATTGCTACAATAGCAGTAATAACCCAATCTTTGCTATGTGGCGAAGAGGTTAGGTGCAACCGTTAAACTACATAAACAACGACAACCCTCCGCGACGAGCAGAAAGCAATAATTTATCTGCATTGCCTGTGACATTGTAATGAATCACCTGTTCAGTCTTGCATGTCTCATCAACTTCCCGTCCTCTTTCTGCCGCCTTTCCCTCGGCTTCTTCTATTCCTGAGTTAACGTTTTATTTTTGTCAAGCACTTCGATGCCAACAGAACCATGGTTGGTCAAGCTGGTACAAATTTGACACTCAAAAGATGCGACGCTGCGTCAAAAACCTTATGTCAATTTGTCTATTTAGTATATAAGGAAGCACTTCAGCTGTTTTCTAAGGGCCCAAACCACGAAGCTTTTCGTGCTAGGTCTTCCTCGAGCTCTTCTTTCTTCACCGCAAGATTCGGGAAGCCGGAAGAGCCCGTAATACCGAGCACTCCGTCACACCGAACATGGAGCAAGGCGCTTTAATGCAGGGCGATTCTCGGAACCTGAAATGGTGGCCAAAGCTCGGCACCGCCGATCCCATTTGATTGGTACAAGAGTGGGCGCTTGAGACACGGATGGAGGCTTCGGCTTGCCGATAATAGCGCAACTCTCGGCCCGTTATTTTCAAGAACCTGGATGATGGGTTTCTCGGCTTAGAGCAATCTATTCGCCAGTCCCCCCTGCACTTGCTAACAACAGCAAATATTTGCCCACTGTATAAAAATTTAGAGCTCAATGATGAGAACAAGCCATTCTCTCCAACCTATATTTAAGTGGGGTCCTCCGCCACTGCCTTCCGTCTTTACAATTCTTGACCTCATCCTCACCATGCCTGCCCCTGACCAAACATATTGCCCTGTGCGACAGGTGCAGAGCGAGATTGCAGTCCAAAGCCATTCTTCCAGTGCCATATCTTGAATATATATTGGTAGCTCAATAAGAACAGCTATTGTGGGTTTTTAACATAAATATTACTTTGTCTAATAATAGTGCTAAGGCTTTTGAATAACCCAAGATGCTTGCGTTAGTACTAATCTGTTTATGAGGTTTGCGGTATTTGGTGAGAATATGTTGAGTTATAAATATTTTTCATCCGGGGGGCTATCGGCCCTAAAAGTTCCCTACTGGGGCATAAGAGGTATTAAGCTAGGGTCTGTTTATATATTAATTATATAATACTTTTAGCTCTATTAAGCTTAGCTATTTATAATATAAAATTAAATATCTCTATTAAAAATATAATTTTATAAAATTATTAATAAATAACTCTATTTAATAAAGTCTTATTCTATTATAAGATTAACTACTGCATTTAGTAATAGTAATACTCTCATTTGATAATGTAACAGTATTCGGTGAGAAGGCTGAGTTATTAATGAATATAGGGTAGGTGAGAAATCTGCTCTCGTTGCTGTAGTGTGTATTTGTCTTAGTAATAAAGGAATAAGCAACGGGACTGAGAGTGAGATCGGGGCAAATGATCGACAGATCAGCTGCAACATGACCAATTCACACGTGAACCTTGTCGTGTGGACTCCTTTTTGTCAAGATTTCTAGCCAACCAGCCTCTACAAAAACCTTGTAAGTTTTTGAGCATATAAGCATTTGAATTATTGGCTAGTGTCTCCATATGTAGGAGTGGAACTGGTCCAGCCTTTTCTAGCTTACGGCCTCTGATCAAACATTAGCATCGGAGCCAAGGCGCTTCCCCACATCCCTGTAAAAGTACCCTAGGAAGAATTGGGTTTTCGATTGTCTGGAGACCCGTGGAATTTTGCCGAAATGACGTCGCCAAAGTGCGGGGAATCCGGGGCCAAGAAACTCATTCCGGTTAGTTCTAGGGTTGCGGGCTGGTATCTGCGTTTCACCGCCAAGTCACCCCCGTCATTTCAATCCTTCCCCAGAAAATTGACCCCGTTTGTTACTCCAGTAATCACGAACGCACTCAACGGCGGCATTTAACGCGACAAATTAGGACAACTCTCCTAAGAACTCTTTCTCTCTGCTTATACCCATCGTATAGCCTCTCTGGTAAGCTCTCACTACTGCTTTTTTCGATGGCAGCGAGTCCAGGTGTTGGTTCTTCATTGCGCATCCAGCTTGGTACGAAGGCCTGGTAACTCGGCCCAGTTGATTCCTTTCACATGCAAAGAGCGCGTTGGCGCTGCAGATGCTAATGAACAGATCTTTTAGGAACTCAGTATAGCCCTGCCTCGTCATCACCGAGTCACGCCCCCAAATCGATCACGGCTGCAGGTATGGGAAGTCTGAGCGACGCAGATGCTGCTACCATTCTTACCACTTTTGACTTGCACTCAGGAACGTCATGAAGCGCCAAGTACCCCATGAGTCTTCAGAAGACAGCCAACCATCCAGAAAGAGAGGCTTGTCCAGTCGGCCTCCAAGGGCCTCTCAAGCATGCCGTTCTTGTGCTGCTTCCAAGGTTCGATGCGACGACTTTGAGATATGCCGACGATGTCTAAAACGTGGCGTTTCCTGCATTCGCTCAAGTCAGGTTGGAGCAGACCACCAGACGGTCTTAGCAGAAGCGCCACGCGCACTGAGTGAATCTAGCACAGGGACCTCCATCGACGGGGGTGATTCTTACATTTTATCATCGACCACACAAGACTCTGCTGAAGTGCCACCATTGACCATGGCGACCACAAATCCTGTTGCCAGAGACGAGGATAGAGAAGGTCTTATAATTGGTGATGGCAATCTTGACGTTGCTTTCGCTTTTCCAAATTCACCCATGTCACTAGGTTGTTCGCGACCTTTACAGGTGGGTAGAACGACATCCCCCGCTCGAGTCGGTTGCCATGCTGAGGAATTGTAGCTTTGCAGTGACATCCAGTCTACAGACATTATCGACACGATGTTAAGTGACACTACGGAATGGTTGAATAATGCCTCGCTTCATGCCGAGTTTGACGCATCATTTCTTCTTCCTCTCCCATACATTGATTTTTCCGGATATTCCGAGGGTAGTTTAATGCACGACTCGACAGACTCAATAGCCACAAGCCCCAAAAGCTTGTCGCCCCAAGATAAAGTCGTTTTCGAGGAGGCCGTAATAGCCTACAGTACCACTTTGGGAAGCTGGAAGCCCAGTAATGAGGACTACCTAGCCACAGCAAGAACCGCTCTCTATGTTCCGCTCGACGAACAACTTCAGCTGGGGGAGGGCTTAGGACATTTAAATCCCTCTGTAATCAGTGGATATTTGTCATCTGCAAGAAGAGACGAGATCATCGTTGCCATGATCGACGGGGCTCAGACGGCTCACTCATTGCAGGCAATTCGAATGTTCCCCTCAGCCGAGATACTAGACAAGTTCCTTAAAGTGTTCCTCACCACTCAGGAAACCAATGCCTCGGCCTTTATCCACATTGCGACACTCGATCCATCAACTTGCAATTTATCTCTTCTTATAGCATGTATTATTGCTGGCGCCATATCATCATCAAGGACTTCTGCCCGCAAGTTCGGGCTGGGACTGTTTGATGTGCTACGTCTCCACCTTGCAGCATCGGTTAGTTACAAAACGCCTATCAGCAGGGTTGTCACTTGCTCATGACGTCAGGGCTAATCTGACAGCAGGGTGAACGGGAAAATATCTTAACTCGCGACCTCTCGTTTGTCCAATCGCTCATGATACTGTCAGAAACGGGCCTTTGGTGTGGGGATAAAAGAATATCTGAGATATCTGATTTCTTGTCAGAGCTTACAGCATCAGTGACTAAGTCCTGCCGGCAAACTTTAATCTCTTAAAAACTAACAGGCGACAGATGTTGCGACACGCTGGTCTGTTAGCTCAGCACACCTATTTTCATCCAAGTCTCATGCTGGACAGGCCTCCCAGCGAGTTAGATAAGGCGTGGGGAAAATGGGCACAACAGGAGTCCTTGAAGCGGTAAGCCTTAGCTCATTACCTCTGTACAACAAAATCTTATAAGCGATCTTAGGACAGTTTTTCGACACCTTTTGCAGTGCACACAGCGATCCGTCATAAGGAATGTGCCAGCGCAGATGTCTCCCCTCGAAGTCTCGACACCTATACCGGAAGATTGTCGGTTTTGGTTTGCCAAGTCGGCAGCTGAGTGGAAGTCCCTTTACCAGAACCAGCAACCTCGTTCTGTAGAGACTAGAATTACGATTATCGACTGCCTTTCTAATATCCGATCGATCAACCTACTCCCATCCTTGCAGGCCTCTAGTCTCTCTAAATTATCTTTACTATACTCTCTTCTTTCGCTTCTTGACGAAGATCGTCGCCGAAGTACAATTTTCCACAAGAAACAGGACTCTGGTTGGTCGTTCACTGACGTGACCCGATCACCGGTTGACTCACATTTGGTATTTCTATTCAGTGAGTTGAGAGACATAATCGAAGGAGATCCAGGTACTGTCGAATCACCTGTTCTCACCTTCATGGTAGAGTTCAACATGCTTTACTCGGCCATCCCCAGACATCTCAGAGACAGTGGGAAACAAACGCCTGCTTCTGAATTTTTTTCTCAGCTTCAAGAATGGCAGCAGAGTCGATCCAGCAGGTCAGCAATTTGGCATGCGGGTCAGCTTATCAGAGCTTGTAGAATGATCGCACCAAAGGAACGCACAGATTTTCATTTGATTGGTGTTTATCACTCTCTATTGTGTCTCTGGACCTACTGGACTGCTACTAGAAAGAACCCGTCAGTCATGTTAGGCACAAATAGACAAGCCGTTAGTTTGCCCCGGGTTCTACTAGATGGACCAGAGTCGCTCGAGTCTCAGAGATGGATTAGTCACAACAATGGGGTCCCGTACTTGGCTAGGCCATCTGAAACCAATGGGATATGTGGTGCCATTCCTGAGCTCGTTCCAGTTGACGCTACTCATTCGGAAGGAAATTTGTCCAAACTACCCTTAGTTGGTATGTTAAACGAGTGCTTCCCAAACAAGATAATGGGTAGACACATCCCCATATTACAGCACGCTTCACTCGTCTTATATAGCTTAGAAAGATTATAATGTGTTGAGCTTAGGTTAATTTAAGCCTCCTTGTTTTATTACATTCCAATCCTGACTTGCGATATACTTGACCAATCTTGTAATTAGGGTCCTGATGTCTGTTCTTCGGCATCTGGGAGTCCTAAAACCCAATCATTGGTGCTAGTAAGTTGCCGATCCCAGATCTCCGAGTTCTCGCCTCGATTTGACCACCGATCTTCTTGAAGTACGTTGTTAATTTTTCTGGCGTTTTCCGAGAAAGACTGAGGGGCGTGAGGAAAAGGAAGCTGTTATTAATAATGTTACAGAAAAGCTACAATATAACAAGTGACTTGAACACACAGAGAAGGATAAAGACCATCTATGTATACACAACGTCACAGATGACTCAACTACTAAATGAAAAGACTGACAGCTTTATGATAAATAAAGAATTGCCTCCGTGAGTTAGAGGCTCAACAAGTGCAACAAGTCACGTTGCGAAGTCCCTTGAAGTGCTCAACTGGTCAGCTCTCCCGGGAAGTGACGTTAGTGTCACTTTTCAGTTCACGCAGCCGCTCGCGGACGAAAGGAAGCGACGAGGAAGAAGGGAAAGAGGAAGAAATACTAGATTTTATCAATTTAGCGCAACAAGACGATGAGACGATGCCCTCATCGCCTCCCTACCTTCCTGAGTACGAGTTATCATCATCTCCTTTGCCCGGTCTCCCCTCCACGCCCTGTCTTTCCAATACCACATTCAACCTCACGATTCACTTCCTGACCTCACCAGAAAGGTAGAACAGCTACAGGATCCAGCAACAGGGCTACAGAGGACGCAGATAAACTATAAGTTGTATAGGAACTTGTCTCACAAAGGCGCATGGCTTAAAGTCTTAAGCAGTCACTTCCTTTGCCGTCCAGATGGCCAATAGTTAATCTGTTATTGCTAGAAGCTTCAAACTACCGATGTTACCCTAAACTCTGTTTTCAGATACTGTATGAAGAATAGATAAAAAACAAAGGGGCCAAAGAAACTTGAAATTAGCCCTCCCGATGTCTCGCACTCTTTCTGCCCAACCAAGCTTGCTAGGTTGGGTTACCTGGCCCCTCGCCCCACATAAGTCAACGGGTAACAAAGGATGTGGACTTGCTGTGCATGTTCCTCGTTCTCACTTTTGACGGCGATGCACTAGGTCGACTGTGTAGTCGAAGTTTGGCCAGGGGGATACGTTCAGGCAGTCGCCTGATGATGGCCATCCCGTAATCCCCATGGTATCATTGGTCAAATCTTGGAGATTTGAGTCCCATATGTGCGAGTTCGTAATCTAGTTACAAGCTTCGGCATGCCGAGCCACCACAAACGTCCGGATTGGTGGCCTTTAGATGTGCTAGGGTGGGGGGTAAGGTGAGATTAATGGCTCCCTCAGCGAAGCTGAGTGATCTCTCAAACTGGGTACCACCCAGCAACCCGGAAGCGGAACATTTGACGCGATCTGATGAGCTAAAGTCAGGGCGACGTGAGCCGTTGTCCTCTGAAAAACAGTAGCGCTATTTCGGCATCGGCATGCCGATTGTAGATGCTTATCCCGATTTGCGTCCCAACTTCGAACAGGGATGGATCATGTTTCTCCACCTTTCTTGCCATATTTGGAGTAGTGTCTTTAGATAGAATTTCTCTCTGAATCATATGACGATGGTTCTTTGATTGGTGAAGCTTTGCCGACGTTGCTTGGCTTCGGCAATCCGTATTTGTACCGAAGATGCACCAATTGACTTAAAAGCCATGCATGCAACTAGCATCCGACCTGGAGTAAAGTTTTCATAGAACCTTCTTTTCAAATCAGACAAGGAGACTTCATCAAAGAATTGAGCATAATAAAGTGTTCCGTCGACATCATCCAATGGCCCTCTTTAACCTCGTCCAATATTGGACCGATAGGGTTCCAGCACACGTTGGCTATCTCATGTTGGGGCTTATTAGCCTCATCGCTTCGATAGCTCTACTTGTAGCTGGAAAAGTCAACCGAAATGAAAAGTATAAGTACCCGAATCCAATACCTGGCATCCCCTTCTTTGGTAATAGCTTCCAGGTACCATCTGAGGCGCAAGGCCCATGGATGACCGAAATCGCCAGAAAAACCGGAGAAATGTAAGTTTGCATGCAGCTTATCTTCCCTTCTCTTCACCCCCACCCTCATTTGCTCTGAGACGAGCAAACCACAAAGCTGACCTTGAACCTCCAGGTACACCATGACATTTGGCGGAACACCTTGGTTATTCCTGAATACCCGCAAAGCCGTGCATGAACTGCTCGACAAGAAAGCAGCAATATATTCTTCTCGACAAAACCTTCCTATGGCCAGTGATGTTATTTCGGGCAACAAGCGATTTTTATTTATGCCCTATGGACCAGACTGGCGAAAAACGAGAAGAGAAATGCACTCGATCCTCAATAACACCAAATCAAACTTATTCGAACCCTATCAGGATAAAGAGTCGCGCGCTCTCCTCTATCACTACCTGCATACCCCTGAGAATTGGTCGGATGCAAATGCCCGCTATGCCAATTCCATTATCATGAGCGTTATTTACGGCAGACGCTCAGAGTTAGGGGACGAAGACATGGCCAACGTACTCAGCAATCTCGAGAAGTTTACGACGTATGTAATTCCTGGGCAGAGCATAGTCGACATTTTTCCTTGGCTGCTGAAAGTACCAATACCCAAGTCATGGCAAGTCTGGCGATGGTGGGGAGATGCTCTTCATCAATCAACAAGAAAGTGAGTAATCTCAAGAACCAGCACGGCTTAGGCAAGTGATACAGGCGCATACTTACAGTGTTTGACTACGGTAGGGCCTATAAAAAGTTGCTAGATGACCTTCTGGAGAGACAAAGACTCGGGACCCAGCAACCGTGCTTTATGACAGAGTTCTTGGATCGAAATACAAAGGGCGAATTTACCGAGGAAGAGACCTACTTTATGGCTGGTACTCTTATCGAAGCTGGATCTGATACTACACGAACTACTTTGATGGAGATCATGGCAGCTGCAGTGTTGTATCCTGACTGGATTGGGAGAACCCAAAAGCAGCTGGACTCGGTATGCGGTTACAAAGCAGAGCGCCTGCCTACCTTTGACGACATGGCAAAGTTGCCATTGGTCAAGGGCGTGGTTAAGGAGGCTCTGCGTTGGAAGTATGTTTCTTACCTTCAACTTCTGCCTGCTCTGTTGTCTAGATATCGGCTAACAAACTTGCTTGCGATAACGTTACAGACCGACAACTGCCGAAACAGGCGTTCCTCATGCGTTGACAAAGGACGACACTTTTGATGGCTATCGTATTGCCGCTGGAACTGTTGTAACGTATAATCACTGGGCAATATCTCACCTAGACTATGAAGACCCAGAACGCTTTTATCCCGAAAGATTCCTCGATGAAGATCTGGATGTGCCAACTAAAGGTCATCTGGGTTTTGGTGCAGGTAGGATTATGTCCAATCACTGGGCTTCTATAACAGGACGGGACACTAACAGCCGAATAGGTCGGAGAGTGTGTGTGGGTAACAATGTGGCATGGAATAACATGCTCATTGCAGTCAGCAGGCTGCTCTACTGTTTCGATATTGAGGGGGTTCCAGGCAAGCCTGTGGATGCATCAAGAAGTTTTCTTGTTGAATTTGGAAAACTACCCTTTGACGTTAAGATCAAACCTAGATCTGAAGCACATGCTCAACTGATTCAACGAGAATGTGCTGATGCAGCAAAAATGGACGATTGAGGGCTTACAAGCGGATTACAAGCATCTCGCATCATCAATTATTTTTCTTTTCTCTTTTTTCATATGTATTATACACATTGCACCATTATATAACCCGGTCTGTAAATGGCATATGTTAAGTGGTGCGGCTATGGTGTTGCTTTTCAGGAAATCTGTTATAAATTAAAGCCGATATTCAGGTTGACAACAGGCATCTCTTTAATTACACTGGAAATAGGTCACTTTTTCGATAAGTAATATATAAAGTTCATGCCAGGAGGTCTTACTGGGGCCTATCTACTATAATGCAAATGCCACGTAGGGTGGTTGAAGGATGTTCACAAGTCCGGGGACATTGACAAGACGGAATCTTTGAGTATGAGTACCTAAGTCAATGGATGTGGAAAGTTTAGCAAGGAATGCAACTCATGTCTAGCTAGGGTGGTTCATATCAACGTCACGTGCACAGCCTAACTCAACTAACTATACCACTATACCTACTCCGTGTTGGCACAACTCATCAAGATTGTGGGGTAGTCCGGGGGGGTGCTGGAGTTGCCCTTGGTCGACGCATTTTGCCTTCTGAAACCTGCCGATGCGAGTTAAGTTATGTATTGGACTAGCAGGTAGTGCGGAGCATCCGGCTATGAATTAGTCAGAAATTCATACTTCCCCCTCTTCATTGGTGCACCTACGAGGCCGGCAGTCATGGAACTTTCCCCGTATCATTTTCTGTATCGTTATGATGTGAACGGGGGGTTGGCGGTGGTCACAGATCGCAGCTATTGTACTTTTATCATTACAGAAAACCATGATCTTCATGTTCCGAATCCTTTTCTGAGTAAACAAATACGTCTGTAGAACCTCGTGCATCGAGCCCCTATGAGGGGTGACGGAAATGGTATAAGCTCGGCATGCCGAACCCGAGCCATTTGTGCTCAAATCCGATACTACTAAGACACCCATTGCTCGGGCTGCTGCCGCGTCGTTTATAATCAATGAAACGGATGAGAGTTCCTTGCCGCGTTGAATGCAAAAAACTAGGGTTGAAAACAAAATTCTTTCGAATTCAACTACACTTGAACCCTTTTTGTAGACAAATTCGAACTTCAATAAAGCAAGTTGACCAAATCTCACGAAATGACAAATGATGATGATATCAAGCAATCTTCTAAGCCTCATGAGGCTTTTTTGGAGGTTTTTACTAAACAACCTGAGGAACGAAGGATTACACAACTGACTAAGCACCATTGCATCAGGAATTGAGAAAACAGCCTGAACCACCTATCGGCGTTGCGGCACCATGCCAATTCCGCCGCACAAGAATCATGCAAAGCCTTTAACCAGCCGGGTCCCGGTCTTGCGGAGCGAGACATCAAGATTCCCGTTTCCAACGACCGGGAACTAGACGCCTACCTTTATGCACCTTCTAGTGAGATGTCCATTGAATCCTTACCGGTCTATCTCTTTTTCCAGGGAGGTGGCTTCTGCCTCGGTAGCCGTTTTGATGACATGGAGGCCAACAGACGTATTGCGTTGGAGGCTCACATCGTTGTTGTCAGTCTTGAATACTCACTCGCGCCTGAACATCCGTTCCCGCAAGCTGTCTACGACGGATTGCAAGCGTTACAATGGGTGAGTTGTAGTGAGCGCTGGCTCAGACAAATTTTCACATTCTCACACAGTTCAACTAGATTGCGAAGAATGCCTATGCGGTACACCCCTCTGCCTCAGTATCCAAAGGCTTCATTATTGGGGGCACCTCAGCCGGTGGAAATATTGCTAACGCAGTTGTTTATCTCAAATCGTGATCAAGACGAGCCGGTACAGGTCACCGGCTAGTTCCTTAGTGTGCCACCTCTGCTACTACCGCAAGTGGTTCCCGACAAATACCAGCAAGATTACACGAGTTTTGAACAGAACACTTTCTCTACGATACCGCCGCCCGGTCTTGTCAAAGCTTTCCTTGGTAAGACCTCTCACCAAATAAGCCGTAATATAGACTTGGTGTTTAGGAGCTAATTTCCTTCCGCTTTACTCAAACTTCAGCGGCGTACAAGCCAGACATAACTTTGCCCCTTTTCGTCCCGTTCGATCATCCTGGCGGTCATGCTCTAATTCCACCGACATACATTCAAGTCTGCCGCTTGGACAACCTGCGGGATGAGGGCTTGATCTATGCGCGTGAGCTTAAAGAGAATGGTGTTGAAACGAGGCTTAGGGTTAGAGTCGCGGACAATGATGGGTGGACGCCGCTGTACGCGGCATCAAGAAACGGCCAGGTCGAGGTGGTCAAGCTGCTTCTTGAGAAGGGGGCCGATGTGATGGTCGCGATCGAGAGTGGATTGACGTCACTGATTGCAGCATCGAGTCGTGGTCACGTCGAGGTGGCCAAGATACTACTAGAAGTTCCTAGTGTCGATGCCAGCAAGGCGGACCGCCTTGGCCGCACAGCGCTCTTCTTGGCTTCCAGGTATGGACAACATCAAGTGGTACGAGTTCTGCTTTCATACGGGTGGATCAACCCGGGCACCAGGGACTGATACGGTTCGACGTCGTTATTTGCTGCGGTAGCGAACGGTCACTTCGAAGTGGTGGGGCTTCTCATCGCTGGAGGCGCAACTGTCGAGAAGCAAGACGGTGTCGGCTGGGGTCTGATATGGTGGACACGGCGCACTGGAAATCCTCGGGTGCTCCAGCTCTTAGTGCAGCATGCTGAAAGGACTGGCAGTCGAATCCCTGACGACCCTACTCCCAATTAGAGAAATTGACACGCGAAACCTTCAATACATTCGGTCGGTTAGAAAGAGCACTGAGACGAAAGATCCGCCATGAATTCGACCGCAAACAGGCCGTAATAGACATTGAGCGACAGCTCTCGGGGGCTGCTGTTGATGACGAAGAGGCGAAGAAGGTACTTCAAGTAGAAGACCAGATGCTACCGGAGCAGATTGATCTTCTTGAGAAATTATTCACATGGCCTACCTCTCAATCCCTGGAGGCGGAGTGGCGAAGAAGGAACGCTGCTGTGGCTACGATCTCCCGATACTGTTGTTTCCTTGAAGGTGGACCATTGCGTGGGCGGCGTAAACGGCCAGCGCCAAGTGACGGGTTCGATGAAGAACAGACCAACGTGTTACCAGAGCCAGCCAGGAAGAGTTGCAGCTCTCCGGAGCCTTCGCAGCAGGATATTCTTCTTGAGAACGTCGAAAATTACATCAAAAAGGCAAAGAAGCCTCGGCGATGTTTTCAATGTTATGGCAACACCGAACTTCCCATTCATCGCCGGACGCAGAAATATAGCGAATACAAATCAACTCTACGACAATTTCGAGAGAAGCACCTGCAGGATCGAATGTGTCATATGTGCGACAAAGATCTGCTACATGAGGTGCATCTTCGCAGGCATGCAGAAGAGGTTCATCGCCCCAGCACTGAACGGAATTACTACGCCAAAGAAGATACGGGATCGGACATTGATACCGATTAATTGGGAGGCTTGCAGCTTTTCTGTCAAATTGAAGAACTCTATCTTTTTCCTTTGCTTGAGAATAATCAGCCTTTGATCCTTATAATATTTTCCGTGATAGTGGTCTAGTTTCTAACTTCTTTAACTAGAGATAAGTTCTGTTTGATATATGCTCATCGTATTGAGAAACCTCTTTTAGTAATGTTAGCCTTCTTTTCTATAGCATTCATGGAGGCAAAAGAACAGACCCATAAAACGATATCTTGCTGTTGTGCGAGGCTCTAATCTATTTAACAATTATTCGTTCTTGCAACAGTTGAAGGCCGTTTCCACTCTTCGAGTAGACGTCCATCCTCCCTGTCTTCAGCAGCAGTCTGGCCCTTCCATGTAGCCCTAGACAATGGTGATACACCGTAAACGCCAGCAAGTTACTCGTCTCGCTTATAAGCTGGTGGCTCCAGGAACCAACCAAAGTTCCCCGGAGCAAAGTATCTGTTCCTGGGGGCTTTAGAATGGAGTTCCAGGAGCTCAGGCGTGCCGGGGAGCGCATGGCAGCGTTCCTGGGGTCGCTTCCTGTATTCCTGGAGACGAACCAACCAGTCTCCAGGATCCCTGATTTCATGCCCCAGAGCGGTGTGTTCTAAACCTAGTACTTAGTATTTTGTCTTCAAAACGCATTTCTTGCATGAGAGTTGAGCCTCGAACATAGATACATATTCCCACAGCTACTTTCTAAGCTTGGACTGCCGCTCTAGAAAATGCAGAACCTCCGCCTCGCGAAACGAATAAATCCCTGCGATGACTATGTGATCAATCTCAAATCCCAGCTTGTAGACAACAACACCTGGTCCTATCTCTGAGGCGTATCTCTTCAATTGCTTCTTATTTTTTGAAGCGATAAATGGGTTTGATTTGAAACCGAAGTAGTTTTTGAATTCGATCCAGTGACAAAGGTGCCCATCGATCAATATAGGCTCAAGAAATCGAATATTGGGAGTCGAGTGGAGTTGACCCTTTCTTTGTTCCTTTTCCGTCAGAATTTGATAACCAAAATCTCGCACTTGGTTGACAAAAGCGACTTCTTGAAGATTTGCACGCTCCATCTTTTGTTGCATTATTTCTTTCGCCTCTAATCGTCCTTCAGGAGTGTCAGCAGGTGGGAGCAGACGAAGAGCAGCTTCAATGAGTGCTGAGATAATCATGTGGTCTAGTTGTGTATCGATATAGCTCAACAGCACGTTGACGTCGGGTTTCATAAAACGAAGGCGACATGCCATCTTGAAGACAGGAGCGACCATATTCCGAGGTACTCCTGTATACGCAGGGGTCGAGCAGTCATTTCTGATTGTGACTCTCATCGCTGATGTTTCATGGCTTCCCACTCTGCGGTTTTTCATGGAGACAGACGGATGATCGTTGCAAACTCCATCGCTGTTGGCCTGGTCAAAGTGGTTCTTTGAGCTCTTTATATGCTTCCTTTTTGAACTGACAGACTTGAAAAATCTGTTGCAAGTCTCACACCAATGCTTTGGGGTATGGTGGCATCATTGGGGCTGCTGAAATTGTGATCAGAGAGGGTGCTAAGCTTTCGTTTTTACCAAGCCGCTCTTATCAATTGGTACATACCTATTTGTACTTTACGAAAGAGCGGGCCCCTCCAGTGCATGAAACAGCGGAGTCATTGTCGAAGTTCCAACGCTAGTTACTGTTCAAAAGACGACACGGAGTATGAGGCAAATACCTGGCTAGCCAAGAGCGCGTCCTTTTTGGAAGTTGGCTCCGCGGGCTTTTTTTGCCAATCCCAGCTAGTCTCGCTGTTGGGCATCACTGCATACCAGTCAGTCAGAGTTTGTTATCAGCTTACATGACAACGCGCCCGACTCGCGCATCATCCCCGTGGCTCGTCCTAGGATACGCGCTATCCGGAGTAGGGAAGCGGTGCCGTCCGACAGGGAAGATCGTGGCCCACCCTGCGATGGTTTGGAGATAAGGGAAAATCGTGGCCGATTTTGGGCCTACAGGAGGAAGGGAAAATGTAGTTACCCCAGCATGCGCGAGCACGTATCTGGAGTAAGGCAGCTGCATGGTATGTCTTCAAAGAATGAAATTCTGCTGCCCATCTTACAATAGGATGCACTGAATCCAAATCAGTTTATTCTGAACCTCACTAGATATTGTCTTGTCAGTACAGTAAAACGCATCGCTTGCACCAAAGTTGAGCATTGAGCATAGGATATCCGAGAGCTTACATCAACCCATTCCGCTATTCTTCCTGCCCTGATGACTCGCTCTAGAGTGCTGTTCCGAAAAGGAGTTCATTGTGTGAATCTCATTTGAATGCATGATGGTGAAGAATATTCTGTCCGTTTAAGTATTAAGTCAGTGAAGTAGCTTCGCCAGCTGGCTGTTCGAAATAGCTTTATTCAGAGACGCTGTTCTAAACCGCTGAATGTGCGCTCCATTGATGACTCACGGAGTAAAGTAGTAGAAATACGCTGGCCGATTGCATCCTATGAGTAGCTGATATTACGTATACGTCTTTTAGTTGAGTCCGACTTCACATTTCTGTTCCTTATACAGTATCTGGCCTTTTCTATAAAGTTAATTGTGAAAACCCAGGAATGCTGCGTCTGCCTTTGGGGAAGTACAATTTTGCACCTCGGATAACGGAAGCTCCTAAGAAGGTCGTATGGTTTGGTACGAACAGGAACCGCGGCTCGGGCAGGTTCTTACAGATTCGCGATTCTGAACCACCAACTGGCTGTCCGACCAATAGACACGCAGTATTCGCCTCCAACCGCCACATACAATTGGCGGTTCCGTACCGCAAGTGGTGCATTGTCTCTCGTGCTTCTCCTCATTATACAAATTCAAAGTCCTCTTTGGCGGTGCATACAAAATTAAGGCATATTCCCAGGAAAGATTCCACCGGTGGGAATCATCGGTGTCTTGATACCGATCTCTTCCTCCAGTCTATTTTCCGGCAGGAAAGACCCTGGTTTCTAAATGACAAACTTGTCTGGCTTTCCTCATTCTCAATGGAACACCACGGGCTCACAAGGTAGACACTGCTTCTCATGGACAAAATGGGGCAAAGGGTATGTATTTCGGCCGTGGAAAATCGGGCTTAATACTATAGGAGAACCGAACATGGAATGATATTGCAGGAATAATTGATTCATATTCTAGGGCAGACAATTCAAAGCGATTGACCAAGCAAAATTAAATGCGATTACGCAATGCTAATCCAACTTTCAAAGCCAAATTCGTTCTACGGGGATTAAACATCATTCCGAGAAAAAGGGCGCAATTTTCTTCAACCTGTCCACTGACCTGTTAATCTACGGTCGCAGACATTGAATTTTGAATTCCAATTAGTTTTCGAACTCCGGCGACTGTCAGACTTGTTGGTAACTGATTTTGTGTTAGGAAATAGCTGGCGGCATATTCCAATTTGCTGCAGAGACCGATAATGTCAGGACGGGTTGTCGACACATGGAACACCAAGGCCTCCATCTGCATCTCATTGAATTGGCCACTCTCTCTGTGTTCTATTAGCCAGGGAAGTTTCGAACTTGATGGAAGCGCGTACATTATCCTTCCACAGTCTTGGCCAACAAGCAACGTCATACCGAGTCCTTGAGACGCCGGCCATTTTCTGCCAACCTGCTTGTGTCGAAAGATAGCATCGCGAACAAGTGACTTTCGGGGAACTGGAAAGCGTCGATCACCATCGTTTCTGATGGCTCGCTCGATGCAGTTAAGAACATGGGTAGTGAACTTTTTCGGTCCAAGATTGAGACGCCTATTCTTTTCCTCTTTGCAGATAGTCTCATAGAGCATGTTGACTTGGACTTTTGCAAGTCGAATCCTCAGATAGTTTTCTGCGTTAGGGTTGCCCTTCTCCTTGATATGTCTACAGATTCCGGCGATCATTGGTTGCGTAGACGACCCTGGCGAGAAACCAAAGTCCACAAAACTCCACAATCGTTCAGCTTGCCAGTGATTGACTTGACTTTCCAAGTGGGCCAAGTCTCGGGGGAAAAGACGGTCTCCTAGTTCCACGACCCGACGAAGTTTGGTTGGACTCAAGTCCGGAAACAATATTGTCATGCTTTGAGCATGATCAATAGGCAAGATTTCAGGGGCCTGCGAATATTGCAAGGCTTCAAGGGAAAGAGAGGGACCGGCGCATTGATTGTCCTCAGCAGGGTCATCAACCATATATGGAGTTGAGTATTGCTCAGCAGCCTAGAAGTTGAGGACCCCGGGCTCTGCTAGTGGTGGTTCCATACTAAATCCATCCATACTTACGGCCGTATTATGTAGCGTAGAAATGTCCAAGCCAGGTGCTGGTTGAGACGTATTCTCCAAAGTCGACTGGGTCGGGTACGAATATAGGGGCCTTGGCACACCAAACAACTGGAAAAGATCGACATTTTGGGTGGAGAAATCAGGGCTCAACGTGTCGGTTCCTACATCTGGACTAGGGGCAGCAGACTGGGGAGTTGGGTATGAGAAAGCATCCAGAGGTTGTGGCTTCGGCGGATTGATCTCTACGTTCGCAGGTACGACCGAGGGGTTGAGATCATGGGCCAACTCACCCAAGGGAATAGTGTCCGTAAAATCTAAAGACAAGTGGTCAGTAGATGCCATCTTAAGTCAAAGTCGATGTTGGAATGGAATAAGCTAGACACCGTCATTTGCTCCAATCCGCGGATTCAATAAGTCGTGATTTGCAGGCGTGTCAACACTAGACATTTTTGGAATCAAAGATGTTATTCCCGCTTTGGCGGCCACGTCGTGTCTCTCGCCTTCTGGGAGAGACTGAAGGGCCAAGAGACTATACCGAACCCAAGTGGGGAACTAACGATCATCAGCTTTTTATTAGTCGTATCGGAGTTTAGATATTGTACCTCTTCAGACCTTGCAAATTGCTAATAGCTCAATAAATCCTGATTCCGAGACAAGGCTTGTGGATCTTCCAATGGCTCAGGCGGTCCAAGCTCCCATAGCTGTGAGAAGACCTCTTCTTGAGACATGTTGAGTTTCCACTGATTTATGAACTGTATAAAGTAGTGGAGGAAAAAGAGCGTGGAATGTGGAGAGGAGAGAGCAGAAATGACCGGACGCCCAGGTGCGCAGCACCTGAGCAGTGAAAGCCGAAGATGGGCGGCACGCTGGGGACAAACAAGACAGAAGAGGGGGGTGGGGGAAGCAACGAATTTAAGGGGCATGGCTTGTGCCCAGAGAAAGGGGGGCAGGGGAAATGCTGGATTGAAGGTTCTAGTTCCTAAGTAACGAATCCGAGGCGCCTGGTGATCACAGATTCGGCGATTTTGAACTGCGAAGTTGACAACCAATAGGATTTCGCAACGTAACTCGCTCCCACGACAGGTTATCAATTTGTAGGTCTCGAAGAAATATTGTTTCCTTGGGAACTTCAGCACTCTCACAATAGCGGTCTCTGATCGTAAAAAAGCGTCCAGAGGAAAAGGGGATCTACGTCATTATGGGGACAATTTGTTCCGGGTGATCACAGATCCATACAACCCACATGCCATTTTTAGCTCGGCTATAGTTCCTGTAAAGCCGGGTCAGAGCCCTTCAGCTTGAAAGATTTCCTAACCCATTTCACTCAGCTCACTATGGACACTCAAGCACTGGTGGCACGCTGTTCTTTAGATCGTGTAGGTGCCCTTTTAAAAATAACGCAATCTAGGAGGGACGGTTAGAAAATCATAAGGAGAAGAGACACTCTGTTTAAAAAAGTCTTTAAGTACTCCCAAGAGTGTGAAGCAGATGTTTACTTGGTTCTACGCTTGAGGAAAAGTGGATTGATATATACGCTCGCGTCAAAGTCCCCAGACTGGCCCCCTTCGGCAGAAAGCTTGGTATGCTTTGATGCGATCCCAAATGATTTATATGCGCCCTTCGTCGCCCCTGTTTCGTTTTCTGACACATGACAGAGCACGATATACCCTAAGCCGATAAATATTACGATGAAAGAATTACTAATCAAATATCGAGGTGGACTTAGAGGGGGAAAGCCCCCCTACGGGGCTCGTATCGGAGGATTATTAATGGATCCCATCTTGTGAAATGCGTAGAATTGCTTAGGTCTCCGAAGACAAAGGAAGGAGGTTTCTAAGCTTCGTTATTCAAGGCCATATCCAACATCGTGTCTAAAGAGATAGAAGGATTTTATGTGAAGTAGTTATATGTTCGCAGATATTAGTTATCAATTTTCCATTCTGTTCATGTATATGATATAGATCCTAGGGCCCGTTGGGTGGTTCCTGGGATGGGTAGAGCTCCTGGAGCTCACAAAGGCGTTCCTAGGGTGTTGTTATAGAATCCCAAGACCTATGACTAGTTATCCTGGAAACATACTGGCAGCAGGAGTGAAGACACTGGCAGGGCTAGAGAGACTTGCATGAATCAGGAATCCGGCAGGCATTGAATCTATGTGCCTTATGTGTTAAGAATACCCCTTCGCAGCCTACGATGCTAGGCTTACTGCCGAATTCGAAATCAGATTCCCCGGCTTATACACCCAGATTGTTTTTCCAGCCCTACCCTAAAGCACGCTAGCCTACATTAAGTTTAGTTGCAGAACCCTCCAATGCTCGAATTAGACCTTTGTTTTTACATAACGTAAGATACAGTAATTTACAGGTAACGCTACAGAGGGTGCAACCTTGATGCCCTCTAAGAGATCTGCTGCCCCTTCCAGACTGTTACTTTAGTAACCATTCACTCGCTGTCTAGAAGGTCGCCTAAAGCTAACTACGTAATATAGCGCTGAGGCTTTCCTATTCGAAGCTATATTTCATTAGTGACATAATACAAAGCCAGTCGCTAACCACATCTGAAATAGCCGAGCAGGCTGAATGCAGCGAACGTACGATTAAAATAATTCGTAAGAACTTACGGCTATTTGGAAACGTCCACGCTCCCACGAATCGAGTCGGTCGGAGACGCACTATAACACCCTGGATGCTAGAAGCACTGTGCGACCACCTAGTTAAAAACCCAGCCCTCTATCTAGACGAGATGGCTGTCTTTCTGTGGGATGAATTTGAGACCTAGGTAACGACCTCAAGTATCCGAAGAGCTCTCGTAGCCCACAGTTGGTCTAAAAAGGTGTCTTAGTGGAGAGCAAGGGAGCAAAACCCTGATCTTAGGGAGATCTATTTACATAACATATCGGACTTTCATTTGTATTACCTAGTGTATGTTAAATGAATCTTGACATTTAATTGCCGATTGCTGATTGACGATACTGTTAACTCTTGAGGATGATTTTTAGAAATTTATATAAGGAAAATACGCAGCAAATTCTCCAGAGGGTTGTGACTGCAAAGGATTTGAATATGAGGTATTCTGTTAGGACCTATACCTTTTCGTTTATATTGAAATTATATATAGTATTAAAAAAGTAAAGATTGACATAGTCTGTTTGAGCTCTTGACGAAGCATGATGTAAAGTAATAAAATATAAGATAATAGCAATTGGTATTATAGGAATTTTCCTAAGCCGGTATTTTCTTTATTATCCATTAACAGAACATAGTGAAACCTGAGTCTGGCTACAATTGAGTTTTATATCTGCTTTATAATACTATGCTAGGAACGATCGTTGGCCGAGATAAGAGTTGTGGAATTATTAAAAAACCCTAAATCCAACTAAACCAATTATATTTACCCCCGGGGTTAGGCAAGGGTGTGACCGCAGTCTTCGGCTTCTATTAGGGTTGCTGGCGGTGGAGGTGGGGGTAGATGCTAAATGTCTTGATGGGGGAGAGGAGGAGGGAGATGGCGGAGAGAGGTACTGGTGGTAGGCCTGGTGTCTACTCGCTGGGCATTCTCACTTCCTGCATGCGTTGTGTCTTGGTGTTCTGGTGTGGACGCTGGCCATCGGAAAGGTCGACGCCGGAGACCTTGACGATGGCCTGCCACGCGGCTTCCTGATTGGCGTGATCGTGAAAGTGTGGATGGCGCATCGCCTCGATTGGGCCGGTGACCTTTGTGGGCGCCGAGGCGAAGAATTGCCCTGAGACGTCGGTTCCGAACCCAGATGCCTGGAGGTACCGACGGGCGGCGGTATCGGGAGTCTGGGTCATGCCGGGGACAAGCTTCAGCAGCGGAATCATCAGCCATTTCAGGGCCGGGCCAGCATTACGCACCACGTTGGTATCGGGCGCGCTGCCGGGCGACACGGCATATACGGCCATGCCGGAGGGTAACCGGCGCGCCAGCGCCGCAACCCACCAAGCGACAATGAGCTTCGCGTCGGTATACGCCTGGTTGGGCACGTACTTTATGTTCGGCCCGTTGCGCAGCAGGGCTTCAACAGCAGCGGTTCGGTCACCCTGGTGGTGTTTGGCCGCAAAGGCTGCCACGTCTGTAAAGCTGAATAGGGGCATGTCCCCTCGGGCAGGTTCCGCGCCAGCAATAACAATCCGCGCGTTGGGGCTCAGCAGATTGGCGCGGAGCAACCCGACAGTCAGTTGATGATGGCCGATTAGCGGGGCCTGAGAAGCCTCGATGCCCGCCGTGGTGAGCACGCGCTTGTTGCCTCCGATTAACCCTGCATTGAGGAGTAGGAAATCGATTGGCCTATCTCGCTTGACGAGCTCGGCGAGGGCGGACTGAACACTGGACGGCTTGTCCAAATCCAGCTCCAGCGGCGTGAAAAGCTGCCTTTTGGTCTCCGCCGCGAGCTGAGCGGTCGTTTCCTGGGCTCGAATCAGGCTGCGTCCGGTGACGACGATCTCGCGCCAGCCGTCTCCGGCAAGAGCGCTGGCCGCCGCATGACCGAGCCCTGAGGTGGCGCCGGTGACGAGCGCGATCGAATGTTCCATATGTATTCTCCTTGTGATGCCTTGCCAGTAATACTGGAAGTGGACGCCTGATAGGTGATTGCTGCCGTAAATGCTTCTGGCTGGTGTTAAGAAAAGGCTAAGCTCTCCCAAGAGTAGCGGCCTGGCTGTTTATATAGAGCAAACTTGGGCCACAGTGGACGCCGCCGTACCGTGTTAGCACACAGGTACAGCTGCTCGGTCATCATAGCTTTTGAACACGTCATGCAAGGGTCAGATGTTGGTGTGAACTCGTCGGAACTCGGACGAATATCTGCATGAGCACATAAAGAGACACTAGGCTCGATGCCGAGAAAAGGGCAAGGCGCACGCACGGGCCAGTCTTCCCGCGGCTTCAAGCCTTCAAGCCCCACTTTCGTGCGGGCTCGTCCGAACTGATGCGCTCCAAGCTTGTGTAAGCCCGTCACGACATCCCATCCCTATACACGCCTACTTCTCAGACACTCGCAGCCACCAAGCCGGTACAGTCAAATAACATCACCATGTCAGAAAGTAATTACCCAAAGCCAATGCGCTTAGGTACGCGAAGCTGTGCTGAGTGTCGGAGGCGGAAAGTCCGATGCGTCTTTCCCGCCGCGCGTCCGCCATGCCAGCAATGCGACTTGCGCGGCATCCCGTGCACCGCTCAGCAACAAGCAGGACAAAATATTGGGTCGCCCGGGGGCCTGTTGTCACTGGGAGAAGAGCGGCTAAATCAGCGGCTCGCCGACATTGAAACCAACGTGCGCGACATCTGGGCTAGGCTAAGTCTGACGGGCACTTCTCCGTCGCTCACGGGGCTGCTGTTAGGGGCTTCATCCACGACGCCTAGTGTGGGAGACAATATTGCCGCCGAGCTGGAGTCGATGCTCGAGGTCGAGAACGTAACCCACGCTACCACGCCCGACGAGTCCGACATGGCGGATAACGGCTTTGGCTTCCGAGACGCGCCGCTGCTCACCCTTTTCAAGGCGGCCAGCATGATGGGAGAACTGGAGTTTGCTTCCTCCGGACCGTCGGCCAGAGGAAACAAGGCCAGCGACGCCGTCCATCTGCCCGAGTTTCTGATGCTGCAGGACGATGATCTATTGATGGTCCTTGCGGCGACGGAGCAGTACTGGCCCATGTGGCCACCCTGGCAGTATGGCGCCGAGTCTCCGACCATGCGCACTCTTCAGACCGGCGGAGTCAAATTTGCCGCTCGGTTTCTGTCCCATATGGCAAGGTCCAGCAGCCCTTGCATCGCAGCCAAGGCCTGGCTCTGGCTGTCACTGTGTATTCAACAGGCGCCAAAGACACTGCAGCTGTCACGGTGTGAACTATCACAGGAGGCCCTTCTCGCCTCATACATGCAAACAGCCGACAGCCTGCTGACGTCGGCGGCCGGCACGGGCGAGACGCTGCACGGGATCGAGGCCCGGCTCATCCAGCAGAAGCTCTACATAAACATGGGCTGGCCGCGCGAGGCCTGGCTCAGCGTCCGCCGCGCCGCCGATGGGGCGCTGCTCCTGCGTCTCCATCGCGCTCCAAACCAAAAAGGAGGAGAAAGCCGCGAGGCAGCCATCTGGACCGAGATATGGCATCTCGAGACCGCCTTCGCGCTGATCCTAGGCCTACCGAGCACCATCCCTATCCCCACCCCCGGCCCCGGCCCGCCGCAACGCGACCACGACGACGGCAGCAGCATCTGCAACAGCCCGCTCCGCACGCTCCAGCACAGAATGTGCAGCCTCGCCACGTCCGTTGTGGCCAGGAACCAGAGCCCCCAGCCGAGCTACCGCGTCACCATGCAGATCGGCCACGAGCTCGACCGGTGCCGGGCCCTCATGCCCGATAGCTGGTGGCACGAGCCTCCGCGGCCGGACCAGCCTTTTGCACAAATGTACGCCCAGCAGGCGATAAAGGTGCAGTACTTTCTTACCGCCAAGCTGCTGCACCTGCCTTTTATGCTGAGCGCCGACGCCGGGTACGAGTACAGCCGCGCATCGGCCGTCGCCGCGTCGCGAGGCCTGATATCCGCCTATCTCGACCTGAGGAGCTGCGGCAGGGGCCTGTTTGTCGTGTGCGAGTCGCTCGATTTTCAGGCCTTTAGCGCCGGCATCACGCTGCTGATCCGCCTGCTGTCGCCTGCGTCCGGTGGAAGGCCGGGCGACGACGACCACAACGGAGAGGACTGGCTGCTCATCGATGCGTTGACCATGGGCCTGCGGCGCACGGCGAGCCTGATGCGGTGCAGCGTCGCCAGCCAGGCCGCCGAGGTGCTGGGCCTCCTCATGCAGGCGGCGCGGGGCGCCTACGCCGGTCCGGACAGGTACGACGTCGTCCTGCCGTACTTTGGCAGGATCACCATTGCCCTGTCTCGGGGCCTGAAGACGGCCGATCTGGAAGGATGGGACAAGTGCCAGCAGCAGCAGCCTCCCTTTGGCACCGTCGAGTTTAGTGCGAATCCCTTCGACCTCGTCCACTATTCTGGAGGCCTGGAGGGAGAGCTCGGTGGCAATTGGTCGTCCATGACCGACGACGACATCGGCTTTGACTGGACGCAGACCTTTACCTTTGACAACAGCCACAACAACCTGCCATGATGTCCCATATTTCTGTAGCCTGTAATGGAATAGTTTCTTTACAGGGTAGAAGGCCTTTAAATCAGGTAGGAGAAAGCACTAAGTCAGATTGTACAGAGACTGTTTCTTGGAGTCCTCACTAGGCACTCCAGGTTTTAGGATTATATCAATCTCTTTGCTAGGACAGGGAGGAATTATTCAAACCAGGAAAGAGTAGGAAGGATCGACAAAAGAGAGGTACATACATAAGTGCGAGATATAAATCACTAGTTAACGTGGTCTTGCTTATAGGTCTTATCTTGAGCTACGTCACCGAAAGGTTGATGATCAGCTGGCGGAAGATCCTGGCATTCCTTAGCCCTTAGGCTTAAGGTATACTGACGGAACAATAGCAGCAGTAGAGAACGGGGAACAGAGATACTATAGACCTATATATATTAATTATTATTATATCTATATAAATTGCTAGATAGGGGCTTTATAGTAATTCGGACTTATTGATATCTAATTGATGTGTAATAATTAACTAAATAGTATTTCCGTCTGTTATAAGCCCGATTCGCCAGTAAGAGGGATATATTCGTCAATTGAATTGAATTGAAGCTATACGCAGGTTTACTGCGGTAGCTGACCGGCCTGACGTCTGCCCCTTACCCCTTGATTACCTCCCTATCGATTGAAACGACTGCAACCGAAGAGTGCGATCAATATGGAGTCTACCGTTGTCTCCGCCATGAAGGGCGATAGATTGAAGGATCCAATGCAATGGAGGAATTGGTTCGCACGAATCAAGATATATGCACGCCAGAAGAGGGTATGGGATCTTGTCAACCCTCATATCGAAGAAGAGTATCTTGAGCAACGGATTCATAAGCCTAGAAGGCCTCAATACCCTGAAGATGGCAACGAATCAGCGAAGAGAGAGTGGAGGGATCGCATGGATATCTATAAGCTCGACCTAGCCGATTGGGAGCAACAGAATAAGAGCCTGGACGCTGTTAACGAATGGATCATCACCAATTTGGATCCGATTCACCATACCTCCATGCTCAACTACCAGACCCCATACGAACGCCTTGTGTATCTCCATACTCGATTCGGTAGATCAACAGCAGCAGAGGAAGATATTCGTGCACAGTGGAAGCGAGTATCAGCGTCACCACCGAAGAAAGGTGTTGATATCGATCAGTGGATCAACGAATGGGATTCACTAAGAGAGCAAGGTGTTAGCTTGGATCTGCTAGAGATGAAAAGCGCTAATAAGGATTTCCTCCGTGCTATCAAGGATATACTCCCTGTATGGTGGCAGCTGAAGTTTGAAGCGATCGTACTGCACCAGGAAGAGTGGGATACGCGCGATTTAATCGAAAACTTCAGAGGAACGTATCATGAGCTACACCCACAGAGGGCTAGCACCAGCACGATTTCAAAAGCATCCTTTTCGACACTGCAAGGCTTCCAGGAAGCTAGATCAGAGCAACCGCAGGAGCAACAGCCGCAGCAGCAGGCCCAGCAACCGCTACGAGAGCGTTCCTTACCACCTATCCCTAAGCGTTGGTGCCCATGCGGTAATAAGGCACATAAGCCCTGGGACTGCTGGACGATCAATAAAGAAGCCTTTCCTGATAAACCGCTCTCGAAGTGGAAGGCGAAGCGTGTGGAAGAGCGTCTTGCAAAGGATGAAGCGTGGAAGACCTGGATAGAGAAGGTTGTGAAGGAGTACAATGAGAAGAACGGAGTGAAATCAGCCACGAATACGGCCAATATCACTCAACTATATGGTTCCTTCTTCACCACCAGCTTTCCAATGAATCAGGTCTATCAGAGCGTTAAGACGACTGGAAGTGATGATATTCGACAGAGATGGTTCCTCGATACTGCATCATCGGTGCATGTGTGCAACCAGAAGGACCTGTTCACCACGTTTGAACCGATGCAGTCAGGCCTAAAGACAGGCGATTCAATCACGGCTGTGAAGGGGATTGGAAGCGCAATAATGACAGGAGTAGGCCCTGATGGCTCTACTAGACTAATCCAGCTCAGCAACGTCTTATACTCGCCTCACTTCCATGCCCATTTGATGTCATACGCAGCTCTGAAGGAGAAAGGTCTTCGATGGAATGAGGATACCGAATGCATCAAGGATTCTAGTGGCAAGCCAGTCATTAGTGTGCGTCTTATGAAGCCGTTAAAAATATGGGCATTCGATCAACCGGAGAAGAAGCCTGAGCACCAATCTCCACTTCCACCAGAAACCACTGCTCATGCGCATGCAGTGCGTAAATCAGTGAAACCGCTGATTTCAGAGGCCTCAGCAGAACGGTGGCACCGCCGACTAGCCCACGTATCTACTCGTGTGATGAAGAAGACTGCCGAAATGGTAGATGGTGTTAAAATCAACGAAGATCTGCCAGAAACAGAAGAGGATAATGAAGGAGAGCTTTGCCGGGTGTGCAATCTCTCAAGTGCACCAAAGCAGATTTCACGGAGACCAATTGGCCAAACCTTTGATAGATATGGCCGAATCCACTTCGATCTAGTCCAATTTCCACCTGGCTACAATCGACACCAATGGATGACGCATTTCTATGTAGGAGGCATTCGATTCCACTGGCTATACACTCATGAATCCAAATGGGAGTGTAGAGAGGGTGTGAGGAACTTCATCGCAATAGTGAGGAACTGGTGGAACTTGCCAATTAAAGCCTTTCACTACGATAACGAGAAAGCTGCTGGAACAGAGGTTGAACGCTACCTTAGCAGTATTGGAATCGTTATATCGCACAGTATCCCCTATCACCCTGAGCAAAACGGCCCTGCTGAACGTTCGGGAGGAGTGATTTTGACTATGTCGAGACACCTTCAAATCGAGAGCAAGCTACCGAATCAACTGTGGCCTGAGATGGTGAGCGCTGCTGTATGGATTCTGAATCGAATCCCTACCCACCTAAAGCAGGAGAATCGCTGGTTTGTACCGTGGGATGAAGCACGAAGGGATTTCGGCGGCGAAAGGATGAAGAAGGCCAATCTAGCTAACCTACGCGTGTATGGCTCGCTGTCGTACTGCCGAATTCGCAATATACCGAAGCTCCAAAAGACTGCTCCCCGCGCAGAGATTGGTTTCCTCGTTGGCTATGTTGCATCGAATGTGTGGAAGATCTGGCTCCCCGCCAGAGGAAAGATAGAGGTCGTGAGAGATGCACACTTCGATGAATCGAGGAAGTGGAAGCCTGATATGCAGTACTGGGAAGAGAGAGCCCTTCCTGAGCCTGAACCAACGATTTTGACTGAGGAAGAGCAGCGAGAGGTGATTCGCGAGGAAGTTGGTATCCCTACCGATTCAGTCAACCGGAACACACAGGAAGATATGCAGGAAGATATGCAGGAAGGCCAGCAGGAAGGCCAGCACGAAGCTATCCTGCTAGAAGATGATACGCACCAAGAAGGTCTTGCTCCTCAGGGGGTGCATGCACCACCGATCACCCCGGAACCTGACGGGGGAGGCCACCTACTGGTAGACCATGATCCTCCGAATGATACCCTACCTGGATCGTTCCCGACGGAAGAGCCACCGCAATTACCACCGAGTCCGCCGGAGGAACAGAATACCATACAATTTGGCCCTGCCGCTGTTCAGGGGGTGGACCAGCAGACAATATCCCAGCCTGAAGACCAGATTGCCTGCGAGGAAGACCAGCCGACAGAGCCAAATCCTCCACACGAAGACCTTACCGAAGAAGTACTCTCCGATAGCGAACAGCAGCTACACGCAGAGCTCCACACACGAAGGAATGACGGTATCGACGCAGCGAATATCATCGAAGGAAGCAGAAGAAGAAGGCCGCGGATAGACCCTGATTATCATGCGTACGCAACCGCGCCTATCGAAGAAGATCCACCAGAGCTGCTACGCACATTCGCCGTAGCGCTATACACAGACAAGCCGATTCAACGCCACAGAGACGATCTCCCCCTTGCGCCTGATGGTTGGAAGAATATGATAAAGCACCCGATGGCCGAAGGCTTTCTAGCCGCCTGTGCGAAGGAGATACGATCGTTGCAAGAAAAATCAACGTTTACCGTCACGAATCGACCGAAAGATGTGTCAAAGCAGATCCTGCCACTCCGATGGGTATTCACATACAAATTCGACCAAGACGGCTATCTACTGAAGCTGAAAGCACGCATCTGTGTGCGCGGAGACCTCGAAACGATATCCCCTGAGGATAAAAGGGCTGTTACACTTGCAGCGAGAGCAGCAAGGCTCATTTTCGCCTTAGTTGCAGCATTCAACCTCGATCTACGCCAGCGAGATGCAGTCACCGCGTTCCTAAATAGCACGCTGCCTACCGAGACCTACACAAGGATGCCTGAAGGATTTGAACAACCAGGGATGTGCTGGAAGCTTGATCGTGCGCTTTATGGCCTACGCATATCACCTAAGCTTTGGCAGCAGGAAGCACCAAGGGTTCTTATAAAGCTTGGGCTCACACCGGTTCCAGAAGACCCCTGCGTCTTCGTCACACACGGCATCATCGTCTTCTTCTATGTTGACGATATCCTCATTGCTAGCCACCCATCGATGCGAGAGAAAGCCTGCCAGCTTGAGAAGGACCTAGAGGCACACTGGGAGCTTACGGATCATGGAGAAGCAGAATGGTTCTTGAACATTCGAATTATACGTGATCGGCAGCAGCAAAAGCTTTGGCTTCGCCAAGACGCCTATATCAGCAGCATAGCTGCTAGATATCATTTAACCGATCGTGCACCTGTCAATACACCTCTCTCTGTGGAAGAAATGAAGCCATTCGATGGCACAGCAACACCAGCTGAAATCAAGGTATACCAGGGAAAGGTAGGTTCTGTCCAATATCCCACAACGATCACAAGACCAGATGCAGCAAAAGCAGCCGCGAAGCTCTCACAGTTCCTTCGAAACCCTGGCCCGCAGCACCAACGAGCGGTTGACAGATTGATCTGCTATCTATACACCACGCGATACCTAGCACTGCAGTATGGGGATAAAGGAGACATGGAATCATTCGAACTGGCAAGTGAAGCATCCTTCGCTGATAATCAAGATCGCCGAAGCTCTGCAGGATATATCTGCCAAATTTATGGAGGCCCAGTCGATTGGAAGGCCTCCAAACAGCCTACCGTCACCACATCCACCACCGAAGCTGAGCTGCTTGGTTTGTCAGACGCTGCACGCTCGCTGCAGTGGTGGAAGAGGTTCCTCGATCGAATCGAATTTAAACCAAATCACACGATCACCCTCCGATGCGATAATCAGCAGACCGTCACATTATTGACCTCCGAGCACGCCAAAATCGATACGAAGCTTCGTCACGTCGATGTACATGGGCACTGGTTGAGGCAAGAGGTCAGCGAAGGTCGAATCAACATCAAATGGGTTCCAACCGCCCGAATGGCAGCAGATGGTCTCACGAAGCTCCTACCACGGCAGAAGCATGAGGAGTTCGTCAAGATGCTGCGAATGGAGGATATACAGCACCTCATTAAGAGCTAAATGAGAGAAAAGAGAGGCCCTGCTGCAAGGAATCAGCGCTCAGCTGCTCATTTGAATTCAACATTGGCGAAGATATTCAACACTCGCTAATCGCTAAGGGGGTGTGACAGAACAATAGCAGCAGTAAAGAACGGGGAATGGAGATACTATAGACCTATAGATATTAGTTATTATTATGCCTATATAAATTACCAGATAGAGGCTTTATAGCAATTTAGACTTATTGATATCTAATTAGTGCGTAATAATTAACTAAGCAGTATTTCCATCTTATGCAGAATTAAGCTTTATAAGCCTAAGGCACCCTATCCATATGGGAATAGCCTTATGAAGGTGATATTATGACGTAGATTCTGGTTGTATCTCTTCCTTTTGGATATGTTTAAGCGTTCCCCTATCTGTTCAGGTACCCCCTAGTGTTTCTAATTGTTAGTGGGCATCAATCTTGATTTTGAGTGGTTACTAGTAATTACTTAAATATCTCATCTTCTTCCTATTCCTGGATACTTTTAGTAATATTTTTAGAAGTGGAGAATCAACAGCCATACCGTATCAAGGCTACCGCGTTTCTGAATAGGCTTCTAGAATCAATTTGTGAGAGTATGGAGGTATAATAGATTTCGAAAATTGCTGTATGATGTGCGTAAAAGAACAATCTACCCTGCGCCACCACCGCTACCAGAGCCACCAGTGCCTCCGCTAGGCTTAGAGCAAATGTTTAGGATCTCAATCAAGAACTGTTTGTGTTAGCATGCTCGTTCTGACACGGTATGAGTAACCCACATTTTCTATATCGTAACATAAAGTTTGACCCTTGCATGAGGCACCCACTACGGGGCCAGTTAGTGTTGTCAACAGATAGAAGTTGGGATAAAGCACAACAACATTGCGTACAGGGTATATATGCCACTCTATCTACTATGGAATTCGTCGGTTGAGCTGTCGACATTTAATTTATATGGGAGGGTTGCCATCCTGTATGGTTGAAAGCTAGATAAAAAAAAAAAAAAAAAAAAAAAAGTATAGGAGGGTTATTTTACGCTAGCAGACTATGGGTCAGCCGACGTTTTTTTATTAGCCCAGGCGACGCTTTTAGAAAAACAGGGTTAGGAAGCCCTATATAGTCCGGTAAAACTATATAATATAGAGCTCAATTAGGGCTATTTAGAACAAAGGATTTTAAAAAAAATAGGATTTTGTTATAATTTTATATTTAATCTTTTATTTAATGCTGGAAAAATTGATGTAGTGACCCCTTGTCTGGGCTAAGCTAAAATGGTTTAGGGTGCCTGAAATTTTCAGCCAATTAGATCAAGCCGGACAAACTTCGGTAAAATATCTAAATATTTTATAAAAAAAGAGCTACTTAATACTATTTTTTTTATATTTTTAAGATTTTTATTTTATTTTTAAATTTAAGTTTTAAATAATAATAATAATAATAATAGAGAAA
>JACYFE010010060.1:0-35967 GCA_014764975.2 Fusarium sp. DS 682
AAGCAACCATCTTCTTTGGCGGACTTGACACCAAAAGGTTCTTTTTCAAGCTTGCATCTCTTCCCTTATTGCCTGATCCTACCATGTTCAACCTCACTCACTTCTCTTTTTCTTTTCTACACTTTTCAGTCAAGATATCAAAGGGCCAAGATGAGATCAAGATAGATAGTCTCGGAAAGGACACCGTTGCTATTCTCGACTCTGGCGCTACTGTCTGCCTCTTACCCGAAGACCAGGTTGGAGAAATCTACAAGGCTTTCAACGTCCTCAGTGTCGAGCAAATCGCCGTCCCTTTCATAGACTGTGCCTACGGAAAAGACAAGGGCAAGGGCGTCAGCTTTGAATTCAAGTTTGACGGCAAGACAATCTCTGTCCCCATGAGTGAGATGGTCATCAACGCGTTCCCTGACAAGCAGGAGATTTTCGACGATCCTACTGTCTCTTCCTACTTTGACGACTGGGACAGTGTCTGCATGTTTGGCATCAGCCCGGTTTCCCAGTATGGTCTCCCAGGGAGCTACACTCTTCTTGGAGACACTTTCCTACGCTCTGCTTATGTTGTGTATGATCTGGCAAATGAGCAGCTGGGCATAGCTGAGGCGAACCATAACACCGATGAGTCAAACATTGTTGAGTTCAAGGAGAAGGACACAAAATTCCCAGATGTCACTGGTGTTGAAGGTAAGTCAAGTCATTCACTGTATCTTTTTCATTTTACAAAGTTTTGTTCTAACCCATTTATAGGCACCTCGAATTCTGAAGATGATGACAATGCTGCTGGCCATTTGTCTCCTGCTTCCATGGTAACACTCGTCATGGCTGCAGGTATTGCCTTGACTCTCTTGTAAACATTAGCATGAACTGGAAATCAAAGGCTAGCATCAGGGTCAGCGTATTAGAAGTGAATTTATATGTGTATATAGAAATTTCGGGCACTGGCCTCATCAAGTGCTGTGTTGAACATGATACCCTTAAATTGGTTATGTACAATTATCGTGATAATATCAAGTTTCGTCCTCCTATACAGCAAATCTTAACGCCTTAATCATCTATGTCCCAAACTCGTGATACATGGCCTTTGTGTCAATTCCTCAGCCCATCTTGTTGTACCGCTCCCGTGCCCTGTCCTGCACCGTGTTCACATAATCAGCGTAGCTGTTCTTTGTCTTACGCTCAGCCAATTGCGCCGCGTCTCCAAGATTGCCACCCTCTGCACCCAGTCCAACGCCCTCCTGGTAAGCACTTGTCTCGATGACCTCGGTACGCCCATCCCCATTGGCCCCCAGACCTGCACCAGTTGACCATCCCATCTTTGCCAGCATACCTGCTCCCTTGGACTGGACGGGCTTCGGCGCCGGTGGAGCCTCTTCCGCCTTTGGTCCCGACTTGGGCTTGCCTTGTGGCGCAGTTGTTGGTTTAGTAGGCTGGTTAAAGGCAGCTCGCCTCTCTTTGGCACGATCGCGATATTGTGATGTCGCGGCTGCTGAGTCGGTGTTCTCTTGAGCTTGCTTCTGAAGTCGCTTGTCGCGTACTGCTAATCTGGGCAGTGCGGCTTTGACCTGCTCCTCGTTTTCCGTCGCGTTCTTGTGATTTCGAGATTTCTCATGTATGTTGACTTCATCCACAGATTTGTACTTGCGCATACAAATCAGGCACATCAATCGATCGCGATCCACATAGGAAACTGGTGCATCTCCCGAGACTGAGGTTGCCTGTGTAGTACTGCCAGGAGTACCCGCCTCATCTGGTGAGCTCTGCTTGCTGAGAGCTGCAAGCTCAGGAGTACCAACTTTCTGTGTCCCAGAAAGTGAGATCCTAATAGCACTCTGGGGTTTTGACGAGTCTCCTCCAGAACCTGACAGATTTATGCGAAGTGGAGTTCGATTCACATCGCTGAACTCTGCCTTGTCCTGTCGCGCCGGTCTAGCATCTTTCTCATCACGAAGCTCATCCCTCTTGCGTTGCCACATGGCCATCTGACCCGCCATCATTGGCACAGATTTCTTGGTAGAGGAAGCAGCTAAGCTTCCCTCCGCTTTGCGCTTCTTTGATTTTTTGTCGTTACTCTCTTCCTCAGTCGCTTTTGAGGCACCTTCACCTCCTGGAGGCTGTTCATTTACAACCTGCTGACTAGGATAAACACGATAGTCCCGATAGCGAACACGAAGATTGGGGTTGAATAAAGGTACGAACGATAGATGCTCGACTTCTGGTGTAACCTCCCGTTCTTCAGGCAAGAAAACTCCCATATGGGTGCTGGATACTGTAACTGGGCATGCTGCTACAGTAAACGATCGAGACTTGTGGAATTTGGTCATAGCGGCTGTTGCATCTTCCACGGTCCAAAACTCAGCGAACCCATATTTGAAGGATTCGTTCGTGTTCGCATCACGCATTAAAAATACTCGATGCAAGGAACCAGGTCGGGCGCCGTAACCTGTCATGTCACCTGTCGGTGCTGTGGACTTGAGTTTGGGTGCACCGTTGGACGTATCCTTGGTGTTGTCTGGTTTCACAAGCTCTAGTCGCCTCATGTCGTTGGCTAGCATGTCTTCAGTCACAAATGATGCTAAGGGGTAGACGACAAGGATTTGTGCGGGTACATCCGAAGCATCTGCCATGCCTGTGAGATTCAATTGCCACGCCGGGGCTGGAACTTCGATATTAGCTTCTTTCGTCACTGATATGCTCAGAATCGACTTACTAGCCTGTGGACCGCCACAGATCTTGCATTTGATTCGGGTCGAGTAGTTGGAAAAGTCACACTATCACGTTAGTGAATGTGTAGCTGAAAGTATGACAACAGACTTACAGTAGGACAGATCCAGTTACTACCCAGTACACCTCGAGCATCAGCTTCCTCGCGTGCATCTCGGCTTCGAGCGTAATGGATGTACACATCGAACTTCCCTTCTGGGACGTCATCAGTGGAATGCGTCATCTCAACAAGAAGCTTTGGATAATGTTCTCTCATAAAAGTAACAGCATGGTCAACTTCCTGAAACTGCACAAAAGCTCTGCGATTTCCTATTTGTACAAGTCAGCGACAAGAACATGGCATTTCAAATGCATCTTACTAACCCTTGGAAGCAGAAACGCGCACATCAATTGACGGGAACTCGGCGGCAACTGAGTTGCTCAGGATACTGTCGCGCAGCTATAGGCCCGTAGATTAGTCTCGAGAACTGGGATCGACTGGTTTCAAAGGATGTGTTGCGCCGCTGGTGCCGTTTGATCGAGGGCATATGGGTGGGATAAGGGCAGCCTTTTGGCCGTCTCCGAGGGCAGCTGGGCTCAAATCCATAGGCCCAGAAGCCCGTATTTGGTTTTGCAACACGTTGTTTAGACCGGTAGGGTACCAACCTCATTCGACGATATACTGAAGGGTAGGCCTTCGAGGATGACGGTATCGCTAGGCTTGCCAGCATCTCGCGTTGGGCTGTCGGAGCGGCTGCGGTTTTGATAGCTTTCAGGTGGGGACTGAGATCGCGGATCATCACCATCGCGGTACCACCCTCTATCGCTTCGGTGCTTGTCGTCCTCGTAGCGCCGTCGTCCTTTGTCATTGTTGTCTACGTAGCCATCATCATACATGCCTCGGTAGTCATGTTCGTCGCGGGAGTTGTAGCGCGCTTCTCGAGATGCACCATCTCTTCTTGAGTACCCATATTCGTAGCGGCCAGATCGGTTTTCGTAATCGTACTCGTAACCCTTCTCGTCATCCCGGTATCGAGAATCTCTCTCTTGAGGATCGCCGGGGAAAGCTTGTTTGGGCGGAGACCTGGAATGATCTCGCCGTCCCGTGTGGAAGTTAGCTACGAGGCTCAAATCATCCATGGAGGTCCTTCTCGATTTTTGCATCTCTGCCTGAGGCTCGGGTTATGTGTTTACCCTGCCGTGATCGGTAGCCAGCATCTCTGTCTTGAAATTCGACGCTCATGTTCATCTTTGCTTGTTGTTCCTCGAGCGATCGGAGGATCACATATGTGGTCGTCACGCACAACAGCTTCGGCTAACGTTTTATCCTTTGTAGATTTAAAGTGATGTGGGTTTTAGAACGGTTGGGTTGGTTGCATAATTAAAAGGAAAGAGTTTATGAAAAGTGTAGAAATCAAAGTCAAAATGTCAGGGCGGCAGGGAGGATGGGGCTTAGTCATCGCGATGCGATGCGCTCATGGACGGGCTGATTAACGAAATAAACAATCAATTTTTAGATATAAAGTGATTGAGTAAAAAAATGTCACGTTAATCAGACTACTAGTTATTACGTCTGAGATTTTATTCTAGACCTTCCCTCTACCATGATTGCCGTATACATGGTTTGAGGACTCTAACTAAGCCTTATACATATCAAGCCCACTCTCGATAGAACAACTCCGAGATATAAACTTACTCTTATCTCATCCCTCTTCCAACCTTTATACTGTAACTCAAAATGGCAACTCAAGAAAAGGCTCAAGATCTTTGGGAATTGTCAGAGCAAGACTGCTATGTTGCTCTAACTCACGATCACCTCAATGCTCAGGCCATCATGGACCGAGTGCGCAGCCCCTCAGCTGGCGCAATCGTCCTCTTCGCAGGTAAGCTCCCCTCTCTCATATGTTGTTCACAGTGAAACTGACCAAGCACAGGTACTACTCGTGATAACTTCGCTGGTAAGCCAGTCAAAGAGTTACAATACACAGCTTATCATCCAAGAGCTCTGAAGTCCATGATGGCTATTGCAAAGGATGTTCGCGATAAGCATGGTCTCCGCGGGGTAGCTATGATCCATCGCCTTGGTGCTGTACCTATTGCAGAAGAGAGCATCTTGATCGCTGTTTCATCTCCACATCGACAAGCAGCGTGGAGAGCTGGTGAAGAGGCTTTAGAAGAGTGCAAATCCAAAGTTGAGGTTTGGAAACGTGAGGAATTTGAAGGTGAGGAGGGTGTATGGAGAGCGAACCGAGATGGAGCTATGGGACAGCGCGAACAAAGTTGATGTGTTTTATGCAAATTGGAAGAAATTTCCTTCTTGAACACTTCATTTTATTTGAATTTTAAAACATTCATACGCTGACTATACGTCTCTGAACTCTCCGGCATACTAATTGCCATGCATCTAAACCACCAACGCTACCATGCTCCGGGTGTACCACTATCGCCAATCCCAAATCCCAAAATCACTTCGACGCACTCTTAACTTTCAAAACATCACGAGTCTATCTTTGGTGTTTCCTTTTGATAGACAGGCGGAGGTTCTCGCATGAACTCAAGGGGACATGGGGGAGGGTATTTGGTGTCGCGGGTTCCGCCATACATCACTATCACCTCTGTAAGTAACATAAACTAGATGAAGACAAAAACGAGTACTTACCAATGTGTCCATTATAGGCCTCAGTGAATGTGACATCAGTGTTGAGCCCCAGAATGTCGATATCTTCTGTGAAAGCCGTAGGGTAGACGATGATGCCATATTCAGCATGGAGTACTCGCCAAAACGAAAGAGGAAGCCTGCCGTTCGAATCAGATCAATGCTCAAGTATGCACAGACACCGATTCTTACTTGTACTGATTGTGCTTGATACAAGCGTGGACAAATAAGCACACAGTCTCAAGAACTAAGTGCCCATCATTGATGGCATCGTCCAGCTCATCTTCTGCGAGTTCATGTACCCGCTGGAGACGGTCCTTGGAGTATTTCATGGCTTTTGACCACCCCTTGGCGATCTTATCGAGATCGGTAATCGGCCAGGCCTCCATTCTATCGATTCTCGGACTTTCGTTTGGTAGGTTTTTAAGATAAGTAGTAAGTGATGGTGTAAGTGGTTTCTGTTGCGACAGTGACGCTAATGTAGACACAATAATAGCTTGTGATAAGTCTTTGGAGGATTGAGAAATGATGATTATGAATGAGAATCAAAATGCTGTGAGTAATAAAAAGATGAAAAGACTCAATTGCGAGAACCTCTTTGATTCAAATATTCGATTTCTACTATTCAGGCGTGACTCTCACAAGTCAGGAAACCATCAAGGTGTCTCTTCCTACTTTCGCACCATCGCAACCGTCCAATACCTTAATCATTCAACTTCCAAGGTCCTCATATTCCACCTTCTTGGTTTAGAAAGATCGAGCCATTCTCCAATCACGATCCTCTAAATTGCTTTGCGTCTCGATTAAACGTGGGGTTCATCATGACTTTGCATGAGGGGGAGGGGCAATCTCGTGAACCCTTCTGGCCACTTCCTCATATCGTCATGTCATCATGTCATGTCACCTCCGATCACGGGATTTCCATGAGTGCACTAAAATAGAGATAAAAACTTGACAATAGATTGCTAGATAGGGTAGATAGGGTATCGATATTACATGGCTCAGGCTCAATTGCCCATTCATACAGCCAGGACACCCACTAAGGTAGGTAGGTATATATATACTAAGTCATCAAAAATCAGCTCGCTCATGGTATCTCTTCGTTCCTCTCCGACCAACCCAGCCCAGTCCATAATATTACAGCCCACTAAAAATATGCACACGACACTCCCTTCTTACAAAGCGTAGTTCTCGGTATGTAAGAAGATCTCTTCAAGCTCATCATCACCCCAGATCTCCGCCTGTAGTCGGGCAACAGTATTGGCAACACCGACTCTCATAGATGGTGGACCACATACGAAAACTGCTGTACGTCGGCCAAGAATGCCTCGTCCATCAGCACCTCCTGTAGCCCATTCCTTGAGCATGTAGCCCAGGTCCGGACGGCCGTACTCAACGCTCCATCCTCCGTCAATCTGATGGGGTACGGGGAATGCAAACCGCATCAGACTCTTTTGGAACTCAGTTGGAGTTTGGGGAAAGCCGAAGTCGAAGCCAGATGGTGGGCCGAAAGTCGATGTAGGTCGAGGTCTTCCTGCCTCAGGATTGACTGCCCTAAGGTGAGCAAGCTCAGGAGCTCGCACTGGGAATGCTTCTTCTTCTGTAGGGAATGACTCTGGAAGTCTTTGAGGTGACCTTGGTGCGTAGTTAAACTGAGGTGGGTTATCCTGCTTCATGGGTCTGAAATGGAACTCTGCCTCGTTTTTGGTATGTTCCTCGCCATCATCAAGAGGGAACTTTTTGTCCTCAGGGTAGCCATGACCCTCAAGTCTCCTGAGAGCCTCATCTTGGTTGGTAGGAGGTGGCCCAGGTGGAGGGGGAGGGATCATGTGAGGCTGGAGGTACTTCTGCTGAGGGAGAGCTGTGATACGGTCCTCGTCCTCAGCCCGGAGCTCCCTTTCACGCTCGGGATCGCCCTGAGCCTCGGACTGGATCAAGGCAGAGTTTCTCTTGGAAGCGATTCCCGCAACAAAACCATCAAGCTTGTCATGGAACATATGGCTCAAAGCTCTGGGTCCGTTGGGACCACCAGGGCCGCCCTGGTTGAAAGGATTTGGGCCTTCCATGCCTGGTCGCGCTCTCACTGCTGATGTAACAAAGAATTTGCAGGTGACGCTCTCGGGAGGAGCAGCCTCACGACAAATTCGCAGTTCTTCTCTGAACCAATCCATAGCTTCGAGTCGCTTCAGAGCCCAGACGACAACAACCTTCTTGGTGATAGCTTTGCCATCTCTCATTCTCTTGATGAGGTTCAGAAGCTGTGATACAAGGGAGGTGATACCACTGCCACCTGCAATAAGGATGCAGGTATCGAAGGCAGCCAAATCACGGCGCATACCGCCATAGGGGCCATCAAGAAATGCGCGGTAAGTATGGAATGGTCCCTTTTCAATAGCAGTATCCAACACCTTTCGTGTGAATCCACCATAGGGTCGGAATACCAGAGTACAGTCACGGTATTGCTCACCGTACTCTGATGGGAAGTCATCGCTACACAGGGAAGAGATGGTGAAAGGATGGTTCTCAAAAATGGAGATGCCCGGCATACGTAGATAAACGTACTGACCAGGCTTCCATTTCATCTGCGTTGGGATAGTGACTTTGATGGCGTTCTCGGCCATAAGAGTAATAGCTGCCTCATCTCCAACCATAAAAGACATACGCCAAGGCTTGAGCCAGTTCAGTTTGAACAGTCTTAGGAAATAACAGAATGCCCAGATACCTATTGTTGCGTACAGGTAGTCCCATGACATAAGAAAATTCTTGGTGTGCCAGAAAAGGAGACCAACGTATACCATTCCCACAGGTACGTGGAGGACCACGAAGATCTCATAGGCTATTCTCCTGATGAAGGGTAGTGATGCCACACACAGCCAGATAAGGGGTACAAGACAGGCAATGCCAGTACCATAAATGACACCACTGCCACCTGGAAACAAACGTTGGAACACCTTCATTCCACCGTCGTCCCAGACAGGCTGGATATAAAAGGGGATGGCGTGGACGAGGGACAAGAACAGACAAAGGTAGCCTGCCCATCGGTGGAAGACATTCAGTCGCTCAGGACCAATGCCAATGATGGTGGTAAGGATGTTTGCCTTCATGCTAGTTGCGATGATCCATGGTGTCAAAGCAATAGCAATCATTCCAGATCGAATCGCCAGGGGAGGTGATCCGAACTGAATGCTCTGCCAGTATAGAGGCTGTTGCAGGAAGCAGTAAAGGACGACAAAGACGAGAGAGATGAAGACGGTAGTAAGAACTGCCAATGAGGAGAAGGTAACTCGGCGTTTTCTCCATACAAAGTCGGGGATTGGGCGATAAAAGATCCATCGAAATAGAGCCAAGGTGTCGTTGATAATACTAACAGATGAAAAGTGTGCTTTTGGTCGGAAGTTCTTCTCGCCCATCATGTCATGGCCTTCCGGGAAGAAGTATTGGCTCTGGCCACTGCGCATCCCAGACATGGCCTCTGCCTCAGCATTATAGAGGTTCTGGTAGTGCTCCTCAACCTCCTGCTTGTAAATAGCCTGTCGAATTTTGTCTTGCCAAAAGTGCCAGACACGCATAATTAGAACAGTGCCCATCAAGGCGAGGGCAAAATAGGACCATCCTCGTCCATATTTTCCAGACTTCTCCCAAGGGTCTATTGTATGCGCTTGGACTAGGCCTGGTGGGCTTGTTGGTGTTAGGGGAATAGAAATACGCTTGATGAGGCCGGAGAAGGTCTTTGTGGCCTCCTCCATGGTCTCGCGCATATATGAGTTGGGAGCCATTTCGACCAGCGTTAAAGCTCAGCAAAGTTTGATGATGTTTAGCGACAGAGCGCGAATCAGGCCTTTTAGTTCGACATCAATGGCGATTTCGTATATCGTTATGGGTTTGTTTTAGTATGACGAGACCAAGGGCATAAGATGGTAATTTGGCTGACTGGTCTATCGAATCCTGTATGGGTGGCGATCTAGTGAAATGCGCACAGGGAAGCAGTCAATTGACTCGAATCGAAGAATACCAGACTCTCCGATTAAAGGTACAGCGGCAATAACACAGATAATAAACGAAAGGATGCGAACGCCTTGAACTTAGGGTATTGGGAAGCAGGGTCTTAAGACGGGGAGCTACAGTGGAGTCTAAATGGGCATGCGGCCGAATATATGGCCTCAGGCGATCGGATCCTCACCGTTGATGAGCGGAGAACATTAGAGCTGCAGAGGTAAGGCTCAGCAACATATTGCTGGTGGGTGCCTCTTGTGATACGGCGGCGGCAAGCATGTCACTACGGACAGGGATAGGAAGAGGTAGAATTCAAGATTGACATGCGGGAAGAGTCTGTGCAGTAAACGAGTCAACACAAGGGCCAGCGGCTGATGCAGCTTTGATATTGGCCAGCTCATAAAATGCCGTCTGCCCATGAGTGGATCATCCGGTTGTCACACAGCTGCGAGTTGGCATGGTTTAAGAAGCAGACGCAGGCGGAGTGATGAAGGTGGGTGACATGCAGAATAAGAGAAAGTTCAACCCGGAATGAGAGAAACACGATGGCGGGATGTGGATGTTTTTTCGGTCGAGGGACCAGGATGCAAGCTCTAGGTCTGCATGTTGGCCGGGGATCATCAGCGATGGCTGGGGGTTTTGTTTCTTTGCTTGAAACTTTGTGGCAAAGAATGACTGTTCCTTTGACAAAAAGCTTCGTTGCGTCTTCTCAAAGCGTATTGTGATAGTGTGATGGAAGCTATAATAGCTTCACAATAAAATGAGAGCTAGCGCTTGCTGTACGGGACAAGAAATTAGCATGGTGATGATATAGCTGCCGAATGTTAATGCTCTTGACAGCCGTTGGTTCAACCACAGCCACGGAAAAGATGAGCGTCTGAAAAAGGCTCAGGATTGGGCGCATGGAAACTCCCGACACAACTGGCCAAGATGTTCCTGGCACTTACACTGTCTAGACTATGATCCAAGCACTTGGTTGAGCCATCTGCGTTGGTGTGTCCCCCCTCGAGGGACGGGTAATTGCTCTTAGAGGCCGCTGATGGATTTGGGGGCCGAAATGGGCAGATGGGATGGTCGAGATGTACGCTGTGACGAGATGCGATAGGCTGATATGATTGGCCGACAGACGCAGTGACGATCCTTGCGGATTATCGACGGCTTCTTCAACGGGCGGTAACAGGCGAGTTGTGATTCGCTAGCAAAGGTGATCACCTCTGGGGGTTTCTTCGATTCGTGCACCGCTTCTCGTTTTTCAAAGCTTTCAACCCCATTCGAGGGTTTCCTTGTTCATATCAGGCATTAGAATCTCAAAATGGTTAATAATCATCCGAGTGCAATATGATGGGCCAGGAACGGTTTGTGTCAACGTTAAAAAGGGTCCTTCGTTGTTCGATGATGCATCGAAAATGCCTGAACCAACAGAGTCGCACGACATCATGATGGCCATTAAGCATGTTGGTGATAAGTTGCCTCCCATGCACAGTTTCTGCGGACCGCAGCGGGATAAATGCCATGAGGTGAGGGGACCAACAAAGGATCCAAGCTCCCTGTCAACTTTTTGTGTCTTTTTGCCACACCTCATGGATACTTCACGATGTAAGCGTCGGTCGGAAGAGACGGAATATGAGGTTGGATTGTTGGTGATGTTGGTTTGATTTTTGCTTCTTGTGACTGTCGATCATGCCGGTTCAAGGTGTTGTTGGTGATTGCGCTCTGGCAGCGGGTATTGTAAATGGAACCGAGGTTGGTTTGATCCCAGCTTCGTGTTAATGAAGGACTTTCTCTTTACAGAAGTTCAGAAATTGAAAACCAATGTTGCAATACGGACGATTCTTGCCTATCCCTTTCAAATCAATCTGTCAACCCGGCGGGAAACGAACCGTCATCGTTGATTACAGCTGGGGGAGTTTGGTAGAATAATTGGCACGCAATTGTGTGGAGTCATCGATAATAACAACCAATGATAACATTTGGACAACAAGTGCATTTGTTGATATGTGGTTGTTGATACCACGAAATATCTATTCGATCTTCCTAAGCAACTTACCCTACGCCTGAGAAGCTTCGACGAGTTCAGTCAGCCTTGCACCAGTAATTTGTCTGACTGGCCAGAGCTTGGCTCAACCCCACTAATGACCCCACGAGGCTGCGAACGTCTCTGCAACTTTTCATCATCCATTTCTCATGCCAAATAACAACAACCTCAACCTCGGAGAAAGATTCTTACAGAAACTCAGTGACTGAAGGAATTGCTTAATAGTATGGCAACCGATAAGGGACTCACACGGTCGACCTTCGCCAAGCTCTCGCCTCATCCATATTTGCTTGCCAACCTCGATCCCTCCTCTGATAATATCCGCCCAGCTCGAAGCAATGGCCGGGCCCGAAACGAATCGCGAAAGCCAACAGTCAACGCCTCGAGCTTGTCACACGCCAATGGAAGCGCAGTCGTTCGAGTGGGTGACACTACTGTTATCTGTGGTGTACGAGGCGAGACTATTTTGACCCCCAACATACCGAATTATCGTGCCTCCAATACCGAGACCGAGTTGAAAGACTACGACCTCCTGGTGCCCAACATCGAGCTTGCTACGGGTTGCGCTCCTCAGTTCCTCCCAGGTGGCCCACCAAGCACTCTAGCCCAGACTCTCAGCACAAGGATATACTCCCTTCTTCACAGCTCTAAAATCATCAAGCCTGATGATCTGCGAATATGGCACGCATCACCATCTGAAGAGCTCGAAGATCGCATGGAAGAAGACGGAGAAGACACAGCCGATGAGAATCGATCAGTTGTGGCTTACTGGGTGCTCTACATTGATATCTTTTTTATCTCATTCGATGGTAACCCTTTCGATGCTGCTTGGGCTGCTACAATGACTGCACTACGGGACACAAAGCTTCCTGGAGCACGATACGATGTTGACCGAGAGATGATCGTCTGCTCCCGCAAAAAGCTCAGACCTCTCAACATCACCAAAATTCCCATTGCATGTACAGCAGTTGTCTTTACTGGCAAAGAAACCGACCGACCAACCGATGGCAAGTTCTGGCTACTCGTTGACCCCGACAGACTTGAAGAGTCACTTTGCGACGAAAGTGTAACGATTGTGGTGGATTGCAAGGACGGAGATGTCAAGATCTTGTCCATCTCGAAGCATGGAGGAACTGCCTTGACGCCCCAATTCCTCGCATCAGAGCAATTCCTGGGCTGGGCTTCAAAGCGATGGGAGGAGTTCAACGCAGCCATCACCCGATCATAGATTAATGATACCCCAATGAAAAGCATACCAGATCATAATTGCCGCCCATGACCGTGGCTTTTACGATTATAATCATGAATTAAGTTGGATAAATAAATGTGTCAAGGCCATTCGACCCACCCTTTCAGACTTTATTCTAGGGCAGGAGATACCGGAAGACAAATTGCTCTACCACTCATAAAGTGAGTAGTAATGAAACTACCACGCCGCAAGCAATGCTCCGCTAGAAGAGGTAGATATTGCGTAAAGGGCTGAGCGGATGATGAGGAAAAAAGAAGAAGAAGCGAGGAAAATCTCGGCCAATCCTTTTCATTGCTGGGAGTTGAAGTGCACGGACCAACTGATTTTATTTACTAACCTCCGCTTGCTGCTTAGCAACCCTGCCCCACCTGAAATCTTCTTCAAACTTCGCGCATCATAAAAAGGCCAATCGACTTTTTCTCCCGTCTTTTCTTTCCATTCTCACAACCTCAACCCCCATCATGGAATCCCTCTCAGACACCCTGTGGGATGTAGTGATCAGCGGCACTGGGCTACAACAGTCCCTCCTCGCCCTGTAAGCTTTGGATTCCATTGTTGAGATGTTGCCTCGGTCGGACTGACCCAGCCTTCATTCTTGAAGAGCTTTGTCGCGTTCAGGCAAAAATATTCTTCACGTCGACCCCAACGACTTTTACGGAGGCAGCGAAGCCGCGTTCAGTCTTCAGGAGGCAGATGAATGGGCCGAGAAGAATAGGTCGACAGAACCTGCGCGGTTGTTCTCTGCTGCGGAGGTGAAGCGAGATGCAGACGCCTTGGGTGCAACACGATCCTACAGTCTGGCTCTGGCACCTCAGCTGATACATTCGCGATCGAAGCTGGTGACACAGCTCGTCGACTCGAAAGCATTCCGTCAGATCGAATTCCTCGCTGTCGGTTCTTTCTACATCTTCCAGCCACCTTCAGACCCCTCGTCGACACCCTCGCTTAGTCGGATCCCATCGACCCGCGAAGATGTCTTTTCCAACACGTCCATCCCAGCTCGGTCTAAGCGGTCCTTGATGAAGTTCCTCAAGTTTGTGCTTGACTTCAATTCGGAACCTCAAACCGATATATGGCAATCGCGTGCTGATGAGCAGCTGTCGCAATTTCTGGCCTCGGAGTTCAAGCTTGATGCTGCTCTCCAATCCTATATCATTACACTAACCCTGAGTCACGATGGAAAGATATCGGTCGAAGACGGCTTGACCACCATCAATCGACATCTGACATCAATGGGCGTCTTCGGTCCTGGCTTTGCTGCAGTCTATCCCAAATGGGGCGGATTGTCCGAGGTGGCTCAAGTGGGCTGCCGAGCTGCTGCTGTTGGTGGTGCAGTGTACATGCTAGGATCTGGCATCAAGAAGCTGCAACGACCTGAACAAGACGATGCTCCCCTGGAGCTCTCGTTCACGAATGATATCGATGTCAAGGCCAAACTGGTGGTCCAAGGTGCCGATTCAACTGACTCTAGCAGTACTCGAATTAGTAGGCTCACTGCAGTGACAAAGTCAGATTTGTCTCCGGTCTTTGAACTGCTTACCGACGGCGCTCCCACACCCGCTGTTGCAGTAGTGGCATTTCCATCAGGCACTGTCTCTGGTGAGGACGAAAGTCCTCATGAGTTTCCAGTCTATGCTATGGTACACTCAAGCGACACTGGGGAGTGCCCTTCTGGACAATGTGAGTTTTATCCTTTTCTCTTATACTCTCCCCGGTGTTATGATGATTCACATACCGAATACTTATCTACATTGTCTGAACCCTAATGACGATCATTATCTCTGACAACCTGATGTACACCTCATTCCTTGTTCTATTGTACTTGACACATGATTTGGAAACAATCATGCTAACGAAATGTCAACAGATGTCATCTATCTCAGCACTGTGTATACTCCATCCACGAAGTCGGTTCTCGAGAAGACTCTTGCGTCCCTTCTTGCCGCTATAACCAATGGTCAAGATGTGTCTTCACCCATCTATCAGCTATACTATGAGCAGAGTGGCGGAACAAACTCTTTGAGCGTAGATAGAGACATTGCTACCTTTTCTCCCACGCCGCTGAGTCTAGCATTTGACGACTCTATCCTTGATTCTGTCTATGAGGCTTGGAAGTTGGTCAATGTTGATATAGAGAATATATCTGCGCACTACATGAAATTCGAAGATCGAGAGGGCGGAGAGGACGATGACCTCTTTGACTAGACGTTACAATCACAATAATAATAATAATATGCGAATGGTTTCGAATTTTGTTTCCCATTGAATATAATGACCATGTCTAGAGGGCTTCCATGCCTTTGAATACCTCGCCCGCGAACCTGAACTATTGCGCTGATGCATTGTTTCCCATCACAAAATCAAAATATGTATCGTCGACCATATCCCATATATGCTGTCAATACCTATGTTCCCATTTTGATTTCATATGAAGCGTTTCCCCAACTTCAAGATTTTCGTGACCGGTTTTCCCTGAAAATGAAATGGGCAGCGCCGATTGAGGTCGTAAAGTCAACGCCCATGAAAGTTGTGTGGTAAGCTTCTCGGTCATGCATCTACAGAGATCACATGCATGATGTGTACCAATTCAACTCTGCAGTCTAAGAACAAGTCTAGGCCAGCTCGTCGGCCATGTCGTCTTGTTGAGGAAGAGTGAGGCCAATGCGGATAGTGCCGAAAGGCTCTTTGTCAGTAATTCCATCTTGCTCGACGGCGATGGCATTCTTTGTTGCAAGAATGAGAACATGCATAAAAGCCTCTGAGGCAAACTTCTTCGCGTTGGCAGGATCATTGAGCTCTTCAGTAAGGGTGTTAAAATCGACCCAGCGACGTCCAGTTTGGTCGCGAGAACGAGTGTACCCTTTGGACTCAGCATGAGAAGTGGCATAACCTAAAAAGTCGAGAGCGGAGGCATCAAGAACTGCACCAGAACCCTGTGTATCGTCGCCATTGCCAAAGGTTAAGTCTCCCATGAAGCCTTCATCCCCGATGGAAGAATCCTGCGAATGGAGCATCGCAAAGTCATCGGAGCCATGCGGAAGCCCAGGCTGATCACTCCAGCGCTCAATAGGACGGATTGCACTACCCCGGCCATGCAACGGGCTTGGAGCAGGAAATCTTTTCTGTGCACTGCCATGCCCCCGGATAGACGAGCCTGGGGCGGCGGAGTGAGGACGACTCCAAGGAGCCAGGGATGACGAGTGACGATCTTCGAGACCCTTTACTGCCTCCATTCCCATCTCAGGGGCGATGTCATCACCAAACATGACCCCTCCCATCTCTTCAACAAGGCCACGCCCAAGCTCGTCAACATTATCCACCTTCTGACGGACATTTCGTTCTTCATCCTGTTCATCCCCGAAAGCTTCAGCAGAAACACGGCGGCGGCCACGCGGTGCAGGCTCTGTATCATTCTCAGGGTTCTTTCCCTGGAGCTGTGCCAAGAGCGCCATGCCTGAGAAGTGTTCTGCGAGGGGATGCACCGCACCTAGAGGAGCTTTACCAATTCCTGCAAGCCCATTGTCAAAAAGAAAAGCCCTGGCGTTGTGGCGTGCCTGAGCCGCAGTGGTAGCAGGTCGTGCTTTGTAGTTCGCGGTCATATTGTCGAGATAGTTCATAGACCAGTTTCGAATCTCTGCTGCAGCGACATGGTTCTTGCCGTCAATCATTTGGCGCCGACGAGGTCTTCGTCGCCGCAGAGGCGCATTTGCTTCCTCAGTCGGGGCTGATTCAGAGGTAGGCTCGGCTGAGGAGGTTGGCTTTCTGGCAACAGGACGCTTGGGGAAGGGCTCGGCGTCTGGTAAGGCATCTTCACCCATGATGATCACATTATCTCCTCCAACATGCCCCTTGTCGGCGCCGTGGCTGGCTGCATTAGCAGCTTGAATCTGGAAGTGCTCTTCGAACTCCACTGTTCCAGGAAGGGGAGGAAGTTGTGGCTCGAGGTCCCCAAACTCAATGAGGTTTCCGTCAGGGTCAAAGTTAAGGTCAAGACCGGGCATGTTTGCCATATCCACACCAAATGGGTTGAGATCCTCCACTTGGTCTTGCGTATGGAAAGGATTGGCGAAAGGAGAGTCGTGGTCAAGGTCGGTTGGAAGACGGTAGCTTCTGCCAGAGTGTGAAGATTGTGGGATATCGAAGTTGAGCAGAGAATTGCCTCGACCTGAAGAACTAGAGCCTCGAGTCATAGGAGTCATCTGAGAGACACTACCCTGCGATGAGAATTTTGTCGATAGAAGAACCAAATCATCAACGCAGGCCAAAAGGTCGAGCTTTGGTATAGTAGACAAAGGATCAAAGGCTGGATCATCCTGCAGGGTGATTTGATGGCGCCTTGAAACGATATATCAGTACAAAGGCTTTTATCAATTAATAAAGGGTGTCTTACTTTGCTTTGCCCGCGTTTGGATCAGTTTCACTTGTGTTCATGGCTCGAAAGAATGTCATCATGTCGGATTGTGTCTTTTCCGCGTCTGAGAGCATATAATGGCACTGCTGGGCATAGACACGAGAGACCCCATAAAGAAGATTCCCCTGAAGACGTAGAGCCAGGGGAGCTCCCGGATCGATGATAGTCTCGCATGCCTTGGGGACGTTGACTCGTTGAATTGCCTTGCGAGTTAAACGCTTCTGATTAGACTTGCCCACGGTGGCGACGAGCCTGGAAGACAGGAGTCAGTGAATATAAGATGAAAAAGAGAAAGGTATAGAGATACCAGATAGTGGCAACCCCATGCTGGGTGTTGCTGAGAACTGAAGCAATGTTAGTTATGTCAGAAGCTATGTGATATCATGAGCTGACTTACTCTCGTGGCTATAGAACATGCTGCTCCCTCATGCGCCTTCGAGTAGCTGAAAGAACCCGGAAACTTCGAAAAATGAAGGCAGGAGCAGCTAATATAAAACCGAGGTCTGTATCTCTTGACTGCTCCGTATATCGATAACTAAGATTGGAGTTGGTCGTGATGCTGTAGTTAGTAGGTCGGTTTGAAGACTTAGAAGGTGACGATGCAAAGAGAAGAGAATGAAATTGGAAGGAGGAGAGAAGGGACGGTTTTAGTCGCGTGTGATCTTGATTGAGAAGGGCCTATCGCGGAGGCAGTTCTAGCAGTTGGCAACCAGTGTCAAGCACCTGGCACCTAAGGCAGCAGCAACTGGCACTTCCAGCATGCCTATTGTTTTCTATTGTCTCTATCATGTTCTAATCGGAAAATGTGCCCTGGTCAATAGCAGAGGCACTTCTTTGTGGCACATATTTCGTTTGCTTCCTTTTTTCCCTACCGCATGCTCCCTGTCTACATGCAACCTGATGTTACTGTGCCAGAATCAAGCTATCGACATTTTTACTATACATTGTTTCGAAACTATCATAAGAATAACAATGGCGATAACAAAGGGAATCTGATACAGTCACCCCAAGTCGGTTTGTGGTCAAGTTACCTGTTGATCCCCCTTTTCTAAGGGATCTGTACAGTTATAACAACGGATTCGAGCTTAAAGGCTTTGGGAGAAATTCTCCGAGAAAAATGTACAAGACAGCCATCGAGGTATGAGAATCTCACCGTTTCAGTCATTTTAACCTTTGGTATCACTCGCTGGATGTTCTCAAGATAGTCCGTATACTCATCTATACATGGTTGTACACCCATCATTTCGATAGACATCTGTCAAACGATGAACATGAGCCCCAAATCACAGCCTCAACTCAACAACCAAGCTACCTAGGTTCCGTGGTCTAGTTGGTTATGGCATCTCGTTAACACCGAGAAGGTCCCCGGTTCGATCCCGGGCGGAACCACGTTTTTTGTCTAACAGTCCTCCTTGCTGGAGGACTAAATCATTTTTATCTGCTTGTCCCATCATGACATGCATAAGGCAAGGTATACGGAAAGTCATCGAGATTGTGTACGCTTTGTGTGAATGGCGCACAGTGACAAATCGGATTAGTTCTACCTAAGGAGTTTTTGAGTTATGCTTATTCCGAGAAAAAGTCTTGCAGTGAAATCCTTCCAAGAGGAATTCAATCGCCTGTAAAAGGATGAGATCCATCTGACCCAGATATGCCTCGGAAACTCCAAGTCTGTCAAACTACTTGTGAGTTGTTCGAAGACCAGTTCCGCTGGCAACCAAGGCGGCGCAGAGTCCTAGGAGGGCCACGACAGTTGAGGCACCAAAGGCATATCTTAAACCATCGTAGTAAACTAGACGGGCTTTTAGTTGCAAATCTGGGGGTAGTTGACGGATGTAATCAACAGAGTGTCTAATTTGCTCAATAACCTAGGAGCACAGAACGATTAGCATCTCATTAAGGGCTATACGGCACAAATTGACAAGAAGAAAAAGGGCGTACTCTCCATTTATCAGGTACCTCACTCAATGCGTCCGGTAGACGAACGTTGAGTGTTGTTTGCACAATGGCAGATGTGACTGAAACACCCCACACAGTTCCAAGTGAGCGGATCAGATAAACTGTCGAGGCTGTTACAGCATGATCTAGAAACTTGTTAATTAACAGTCTTACTCGGGTGAGATTTATACACCCACCGGCATGATCAAATGAAGCGAGCGATGTGAACAGTATACCCGGATATATAATGCCTTGACCAAGATTTGCTGGAAAGACATAGACAAAGTACTTCCACTTCGAATCTTCAAACTGGAGCAAGGTAACCAGGCCGTTGCCTAATACCATGAACAGAGCTCCGATTCGCACAAGAGCAAGTAGTTTGCCCCATCGAGACATCACCACACCAGCAACAAGGCCGCCAATTGGAGTCGCCAGTGATGGAATCGCAAGTCGAGCGCCAGCTGTAGTAGCTGAGTCAAGGAGAACAACTTGAAAGAAAAGTGGAAGCATGAATAAGTACTTGAAAGGGTTAGTTGGTAGGACAGATATATGCATAGATCTCTGCAACTCACTCCATATGCAGCCATACCTGCGCAAACGTTCGCACATTGCGTTGCGATAGGCAGCCTTCCTTGCAGCAAGCGAAGAGGAATAACTGGGATAGCACTCGTCTTTTCCTCGACGAAGAGGAATAGGGCGAATAGTGCAACACTTCCAACTAATGCTCCAATCACCCAAGGACTATCCCACGGAAGCTCATTTCCTCCAAGACTAAGTCCCACCAGTTGAACTGAGATAGCTACAACGAGGAGAAGAGACCCAGAGAAATCGACTCTGTGCCAGACAGTACTCAAATTGCCATCGAGCGAGAAACCACCGGACTGATCAGAGACAACCAGAGCCCCTATAATCAGAGCGATGATTGAGATTGGGACTTGGAAGAGAAAACACCATCTCCAACCAATCTGATCAGCAATCGAGCCACCAAAAGAAGCTCCAGAAATAGCCCCAAAGCCATAGATACCATTCTGGAGAGCCTGGTACATGCCACGCTTTCGAAACGGGATCATGTCCGAGTTTACGATAGTAGCTATCAAATATTAGCAAAACCATACTGAGGGCTTTGGAGTCGCACTAACCCATCGTCATCAACCCTCCACCCCCGAAGCCAGTTAATGCCCTCATGACATTGAGAAAGATAATATTGTCCGCAACACCACACCCAAGGCATCCAAGAGCAAATGTAATAGTCGAAATGAAGAAACACAAACGCCGTCCAAAGATATCAGACACTCTGCCGTAGAGAGGTTGAAATGCCGTGCTAGTGACGAGATACGATGTAGTTAACCATGAAGCTGTGTTAGCGGCATCGAACTCAGAGCTGATGACGGCATATGTGGCGGCAGTAATGGTACTATCGAGACCATAGAGAAAAACATTTGACATGATTGCGAGCTGAATCCAGATGAAACCCCGAGGGGGTTTCCAAGTATCCTCATTCGGAGCCTGAAGCAGTGGTTGATCCTCGTGAGGCCCAATGGTATCATTTTCGTTGTCTTGTCGTGTAGGATCCAACACCTCAGGATCTTGGTCTGGGAGAGAAGCGCTCCTCATGATAAGCAGACGTATTGCAATTCTGGGTGAGTGATTTCTACTGGTATTGAATATTATGGTAGGTGGTTGAAGAATCCGACGCCCATAAGGTTGCAGCTTCAATACCTCTCGTATTTGAAAAGAATATGAATAAAAAATCCAATACAACGTGGGGCATTAAACGGGTCGTCGGTCATGACTCAACTTCAAAGAGCCAGGAACATTGACGTATTGTAGAGATAAATTGGGTTGAATCAATGGTGAAATTTCTCCTTGCAATCACGTATGGACCCATCCAGTAAGAGCCAGTAGATCATTACCCTGTTACACAAAGCAAGATCAGTATCTGCTGAAAATTGGCAAAATTATAGGGAATCTTTATAAATATTCTCTTTTCTACATAAAGCTCAAGCACAGAAATTAAATAGCGGCTAATATTCTCTTCCACCTTTCATCTCGACAATCAATAAGACGCTTGCCACGTGGAAAGTACTCGTCCTACATGGTATATGTGTAACTTCATTATTGATTCATTGGTTTAAGGCTTATGATATTTCCACGAGAATATAACTCTATCATTAATTATATATCTTTCGACGTGACAGAAAAAAAAAGGGCATAAATGGCTGCTTACGATCTCTGGTTCAGCCACTAACATAAGAAGCATATGAGCTTCAGTTACGATCTCACCGAACTAACTACCTTCTAAGGACTCGGACGGTGATAGGATATTGCGTTTAGGAGAACGTGGCTGGTGTGTAAATGATATTCAACCATATCTTTTTGAGAGAATTAAGCGATTGATATGTGATGAGTTATTCAAATCATTTCGTAGATCACTTTGTCTTACAGACTTATTGTGTTTCACACTAAACGGTTGTATATTCATCTAGGCAACTATAGACTGTTGAATGAAAATCATGGATGAGATCCTTCCGTGAATGCATGTGAGATCACGACCCTGGGAGGAAGGAGCTGGTGCAAGTTGAGCTGCAGTCATTAAAGCCCGCTTTAGGCAGGAAGGCAGTCTGCAGCAAACCTCCATTCAAACCAGCCATTTGTCTTATCACGAGAGGACACTTTCACCAAAAGCTAAGAGAATCCCATTCTTCGAAAACTGGATTTCCAAGGGCGCGAATTGCGCGAGGCAACAACTGTCCAACTTCACCTCGTGCCACAACAGTCACGCAACACTATCAACGAATCAGCAAATATCAACAAAGGATTGCTTCGATACGGGCTTTCCCGGCAACCCTCTCAGAAAGGGAGGTAAACTACTGCGAGTAGGACACCGCTCATCCTATCTAATTCAAGGGTCCAACCATCCAACGTAGCCCTATGCTCCTGCGCCTCGCGAGGAAGAAAACCAAGCTCACTCTGACCTTGAACGACATACCATTGTGGCATAATACAATTTACAAAATCATGCTGCAATATGTAGGACTTTTCTTACTTGTTGACATCCAGTATGGATTCTATTGATATCTTTAATTAAAAACACACCTGAGAAAGCTAACACTTAACTTTTATCAGTCCCAACTTTTCTTTCTGCTCCACGATACCAAACCAGGCTCTTATGCACCTTGGTGCACGTCAGCAGACACTCACCGCCCTCTATCACTATCAGAGCGCAACCTGCAGATTGTGTGCCAGGTTGAGCAAGACACACATTTGGACTTTGGACCATGGTCGCGATTCAGCACTCCCAATCACCACTTCCGTGCGAACCGTGCCGCTTCCCCTGAGATATGAGCCGTAACTAACTGAATTCAACCGAGGGCCTCGACACCTCGGTGAAATGGGTCCGGGTTGACCAGTCGCTTACAAGTAGGTAGGCAGGCTCCTCTTCTTCCACGAAAGAAAGCGGGGAGAATTCAATAGTGCCTCATGAGTACGTGGTACGGGCAATACATAGGCACTGATAAGATGCGATGCGATCTGAAAGTGGTCTTTGATACCCCACGGCCTGTTCCTGCATCTGCGATGCGCCAAAAGTCACAAGTTAGAATTCCATATCTGGTGATCAAAGAAGCCCCCCCGCTTTTCACTCTTCACACCAAGCCTCTTAAGAACATCTATCAAATGGTTTGGAGCAAAGATGAGCAGGACACCACTTCGTCGAGGTCTTCAGGTCCTCCAGACATCGACGCATGTGGGGAAAGAATGCCAAGCTATGCCTATTCGAAACTGGGAAGAAGAGGTGGTGTTGTGCTTGCACAGGGATAGATGCGTCACGTAGCGCTCTTTCAAAATCCCAAAAGAACAGCCAGGTCTGGCATCATAGGCCGGCCCGACCACGCGGTTCACAGCGGTTAGGAAGATCGGCAACCTTACTGTAAGGAAATAATGGAAGCTGCACCAACATTCTTGCGACAGGGCAAGACGAAACGGAAATTAAACCAAACTTGGTCCTGGAAATGCAAGCTCGATGTCAAATACATCATCCAGCTCCACCACTTGGCACAAGCTCGACCGCCGTCTTGAACAAAACCGGATTCAGACACCGTCAACGCCGTCGTTGTACAACGTTGGCTTCCATCAGTTACGCTTGTTCTTCTGTTTCTGCCAGGGAACTTCTTACAGCCAAGCAAACATCGGCTGATCCGTCTTATCCATTGGCCCTCTATACTTTTGGACTTTTAGGCCTCTCTCCCCGCCTCAGAGCCCCCCCTGCACACATAGCCCGATCATGATCCACAGCATACACAACCCCGCCATTCACAGTGGGTAAATGTCCTCCGAGGCCTCGCCGGAAAACTGTCCGTGATACCCCGCTATCGCCGTATCGAAGCATCCATGGAAGCTCGTTATTCTAACAAAGGAAAACGCCCGAACATGTCTTCAGGGGAGCTTGCTGAGGGCTGTCCCTAATTAGGGATGCCACTGTGCAGCCTCTAGATCCTCCTGTGCACCCTGCATTGGCATGTGTTGGAGTTGTGGCGGTTATAAAGAGGGTATGCAAGAGAGCTTGTGACACAAATACACACTGGGCGGCATCAACAAGCTTCCTCAACAGCGCCAGAAGCAAGAGAGTTTTGCTCAAGACCTGCATTGAACAGAACGCGTCATGGTGCTTTCGATGGTCGTCCACAGCATCATCGTCGTGTCTTTTCTCACGTGTCCCCGCATCTCAGACCCCCCTTGCAACCTCCACGCCAGAGAAACCCACGCCACGATGCGATACGGCTGCCCAGCCTAGACCTTGGCTCGGATGGAACCTGGTACTTCTCCGAAGTGTTCCGCACGCCAATAGGTTCGTCGTACTCTGTACTCCTCTGAGCTGGGCTCTTCACCTCACTCGCTTGCTTGCTTCCCACCATTCTCTCCTGCATGCCTGGAAACTCCATGCATGTTTATCCGCGGCTGTGCATTAAACTCCTGGGCATCCTGACCCTCCTTGTCTTACCTAGCTTGGCGTCCTTAACACAGGTCGAAAAGGGCCATTATTCTGGTTCCCGCACACTTCAACAGGTCTCACTTTATCTTGCCTTCTGACCTTCCACGGACCTTTGAAGCGTCCCTGCCGCCTGCCGTGTGATCCTGTCATTGTCTCCCATCGCTACTTAACCTCAGTGTTCCCAATAGTTCTCTTGGACTGATGCTCGAGCTGTCGTGTGCTAGCCCTCTTCCACTTCGTTCTCAACTGTGTTTCCTCCACCGCAATCTGCCATCATGACGGGCGCCCTCGCAACCCCTCGGTATAGCAATGACGACTTCGAGACAGCTTCCATTCGCTCTGCCGCCCCTTCTTATGGTGAGTAGGAAAAAGTAGTTGCGATTTCATGCATTCCGCTGGGATATCGGCTCTACTTATATCACCAAACTGGAGCCCGTTGCTAGAGATCCACTACCGGGCACGAGACCAGCCTTACTGACCTGCTTGTTGCCTCAGTCTCGGAAGCTCCCTCATACCACTCAACAAACCCATACCCCGAGACTCTGCCATCATACACCCCTCCAGCTCGGACTCATGCGGTCGCAAGGTCTCTAGTCCCCCCTAGTAGCGGTACCTCGACTCCTACTCCTCGCCAGCAGACTATCGGTCTGCCTCCAGTCCCTGCTCTTCCTCTGCGATCCCAACCGAACTTGAATAACTTCCGTATTGCGACATGGTCTTCCGTCTCTAGCAACCCCGCCGCCCGACATTACCAGAATGTCGCGAACCGGCGACTAACTGCTCAGCGAGATCCTGTAGATAGCCTTCGTCGCGTCATGACCGATGTTAGCGAGCAAGAACAAGAACGATATATAACCAGGCCATTGGAGGACCCATATCTGGTTGGCGAGGTGGCTGCTGCGCGAGCTCGTACAGAGCGACTTGCACGAGAGTCAGGTGATGACATCTTACTGCGAGAAGACCGCCAGTGGGACTGGTTCCTAGGTAAGATAGAAAACAAGCTTGTCGAATGTTATGTTGCAGTCGTTGACACTGAAGTAGCTCGAATGAGGGACTCGGATGACCGGCAACGAAACTGGACTCCGACAAACCCATACAGGCCACAGGTAGAGGGTGGGAGCCGAAAGAAGCTCCTGCGTCGCATTGGAGGACGACGTTTGCTATGACCTTTCTCTTTCGATCTCTGCCTTTTTATGATTTCCTTGCATCTTCCTGTTGCGCTGGGTTGCTATTGCTATGTCAGTCACGTTTGCTGAAACGACATTGTCGCATTCTCATGGCGTTTGATGATCTAGATTGAGTTGTCGGGATGAGGCATAGCATATGAGTTGGGAGGTTTTCAAATTGTCCAACTGCACTCCGATCGGCGGCATGAGATAGCCATCGTGAGTATATTCTTCTCTTCTATCACTCGTTCTCAAACGTAGGGTCGCATAGGGCTTGATGAACCTGGACTGGTATTAGGTAGCTCACCCCTCAAATGAAATGAACATTCAAACTTCCTTGAGGGATATTGTGTCAAGACTTTGGAAACATCATGTTAGCATAGACTTTGTGATTATACTCGAAGCTAAATACCGTCGACTTCTCCGCCGTTTCTCTACCTGTTTGCAAAAGTATGTTACACGTCCAATAACGCCATGCCCGATGTACATATAATGGTATGCCTCCGTAACTCGACGGCAGCTCAGAACCTCCCCGACGTACACGCCAACTCTTCGATAAATGGTAGGCTGAATAAGTGTGTAATTGTTGTTTTGATAGGACTTGTTTAACCCTTGCTCTTGGTATTGAGGATAAGAGCAACGATAAGTCTGTAGCTTGGTTAGCATAAGCCCTCCGCAAGTTATCAATAGGTCGTACCCGTAGAGACCAAGGACTTCACCAAAGATAAGAATCAGGACCATGCCAACGAAGATCCTGGACTGTTCCATATAAGCACGAACACCAGTGTCGCCGACAATTCCGATGCAGTAACCAGCAGCAAGACCAGTCATGCCGACTGCAATACCACACCCGAGATGCATGAAGCCCCTGCGATTGTCAGTGTTCGTTCTTGTTGATGAGAATTCGCGTCGACGTACGAAAACAAGCTGTAGTTCTTGGAAGGGTCGAGATCCTCAGCGATGAGGACGGAGATGACGAGCGAGTAAACGGCGATAATACCGGACATGACGACAGGAATCAGGCACTACAGGAGACGTCAGTGATGGCCGTTGTCGAGCTGGAGGAAATTTGGTACCTTCATGATGAGGTCTGGTCTAAATGTACCGACACCAGCGATGCCGATACCAGATTTGGCCGTGCCATAAGCAGCTCCAATACCTAAAAGACTCGTTCAGTATGCGGTCTCGCTATCGTATCGCGTGGGGAGGGAGGATATATCGTACATCCGAAGACCATTGCAGCTGCAATTCCGGCCTACAAACTCGCCGCATCAGCATTCGCGTCCACCCCTGGTTTCGGACCAGTAGAAAAGGCCAGCGCGGGGACACTCACCATCCCAATAAAGGGGGCAAACTTGGGGGCGAGCTCTGATTCTGCCATGGTGAAGATATGAGGCCGTCGGCGAACTCTGAAGTCAAGGACGACGAGGGAGTTGACGTTGATAGCTTGATGATGATGTAGCCTGCTACTGGCCAAGGCTACCAGAGGAGTTGGAAGCTGAGGTGGAAAGCCACATTGGGAACGGGTTGATTTGACCAATGACGAGTAAGTGGCTTTGGAGCTAGTCACGTGATAGTATCAGCCGCCGAGTCGTGAGGAACCCAAGACTCGAGACGCAGGACAAAAGGGAAATTAACTCTTAATTGGTATGAATATTGTCCTAAAATGCTATAATGGTAATAAGCTTATTACTATTTCTATAAGATCTACATAGTCTTGACTGTCTTGATTCAACGCTGATTCCATAAATAAATAAGGTTTTCATATAAATATATGTACTAATAATGGAAATAAACAGGTTTCTACTATTCCTGACTTTTGTCTTCCTCCACTTTTAGATAGGGAGCCGATATGATATCAAAGTTTTCTTTGTTCATGTTGCTGTGATTGTTCGGGCTTCTTGAACCTTATTCAGCTCATACGTCGAGATTATCCCTTGGAGGCTGTTATGGTATTAGTGAGCTTTGCCCTGTATCATTGACCAAGGCTGAAGGGCCGAGACAGCCGGCAATACTTGGTCTTTGGCGGCATTTGATTCCACAGCTCCAGTCACAAAAGAGAGCAATCAAAATCCAGGACTGCATGAAGATATCTGCTGATACTGTTCTCGGTAACTCTCGTCAGTAAAATTGCAAGAGCTCAGCCGTTACAAACAACAAACAATAGCAATTAACAACCATCCACTGCATAATGAAAGGATGTAGGTTAATGTTAGAAGTAAGAATCAACGGCCACTAGCGTGCGCCTTGGGTCCCTCCAGTTCAACAGGAGGTTTAATTGCCGAGACTCCCGTTTATGGTGCCTATCAATCAATTAACTTTTGAATTGAATTCGACTCACCACAAAGGGTCCATCGCAAACAAAGATCCTGTACGACGAGGACACGGGTATGATTGAGCGACGACAGAGGAGATAATGTACGAGTTTGCTACATAAATGAGGCAGCAGTAACAACAGCTGCAGCAATAGCTGTTCCAGGTATCGTACCGGAGCGTCAAACACTACAGTTAGGCGACCAAGTCTAGGTCGGGCGATGATACACAAACAAAGAGGCTCAACTTCACTGTAACAACTCGAGTTGATGCCTTGAAACAAGGAACCGGGTTTTAGTCTACTAGATTTACCTAAATTACTATTTTAACCTGCTCCTGAATAACTTCTCCCCTCCCTCTCTTTTTCGTATCCACGGCGCAACGCCAAAGATCCATGTTCTTACACTGCAACTTTATACCCCAGCATATTTCCTCCCCTTAACTTGTACTAAATAATTTAACTGCCCACTACGGCGCGCCCACATTATTCACCTCGACCAGACTCCCCAAAAGCACAGAGGCCGCCATCAGAAAGGTGGACGCTGTGGTGGATCTAGCACTGGCGTGTCCGCCGTTGGCTCCTTGACTCCCTGTTCTGTTCCATTCAGTACCTGGACGTGGATTCTATTGGCTTGGATTCCCTTACCTCTTTACCTGCGACGAGTCGGGTGCCTGGCCTGGATCGTGAACCTGCAACTGCAACTCTCTCCAAAGTCCATCACCAGAGGGTCACTCACCCCCAAGAAGAAAAAAAACCTCTCAAGACGGCGACCGCCCATTGTCTGCGATTACATTCCTTATTGTCCTCCGTCCTTCTAGTCGATTGGTCGACGAGCTTCGGCCCAGGGCGAGAGGTTTGCCATTTTGCTCAACCAGCCGCCTTGTCCGACGGCCCCCTCGAGCCCAAACTCGCAAAATCCGACACGACACTTTTGCTTGGGTAGAAGCAACCCTCGAATCACTCCCCATCTCTCCCACAGCCACGACGAGCGCTACCTAGCGAGGGTTTTCGCAGCGCCAGTATATAACGGACTATTATCTCCTTGAGTCTTCCCCAACGTTATCTCAAGCTTAAGGGGACGTACAGTATTGGCGTCGACTGACGGCGGCGCATCCGTCGAAGTTGGCTGTTGATACGCCAGATAACGAGCATTTAGCCTTTGGCGCTCACAACCCTACTGGTAATGCAATTCCCATCCTCAGGGATCCCCTTTTCTTTGGAAACTTCCCTAACATCCTCTCAATGAAGTTTCCTTTATCATGTCGAACTACGGTTACGACCCTCGAGGAACTCCTCAACGGCAGCCGCCAAGGGGCTACGGCGACGAGAACAATTACGGTCAACGAGATGCTGCCTTTTCTAACATCTTCGGCGCAGCTCCGCCACCTGGTCGATCTCAAACTATGACTTCTTCCTCCTCGATGCCTCAATCTACGATGGACCCCGGTCGCACTCAGACTATGTCCTCAATGTCCTCTGGTATGCAACGGCAGCCACCGCCTCGTGCTCCCCCTGGACATTATGGAGACCCAGGAGCTGGCAGGACTCGAACGATGGATAGCAATAGCATGATGGGAAATGGCTACTATCCTAGCCAACGATCCGCATCTGGTGGTCAAATGCCATCTCACTATATGCAGCAACAACATCAACAGGCACGACGACCATATCCCGGCCCTGGGGGGCCTCCGCCTCCGCGAATGGACCCAAGAGGTCCGCCACCGCAAGCTCCTGGTGCAAGAACTCCTGCTCAACGCTTCTATCAAGGCGGCCCTGCACCCGCGATGAACAACGACCCTTATCGCTCGCAGTCTCTCGCTTCTGCTCCTCGCCAGCCAATGTATCATCCTCCTCCTAGCGCCTATCAGCAAGCCCCCGCAAATCACCTTCGACAAGCCCCATATGCGCAACAGAACTCAGCAAGGACAACCGCTCAAGGGCGAGTTGTGCCAGAGCGTCATGAGGACCGCACCATGTCATTGACTGGAAATTACCAACCTCAGAGCATGGACGCCCATCAGACTATGAGTGGTCGAGTTATCCCGAACCGACGAGCACCTACAGAGCTGCCAGCCACTAACGGCTATCCTACTTCGATGCCTCATGCTCCTGGAGCACAAACCCGAACATCTAGCATGGTCTCGTCCAATGGTGCCGGCGATCACAGTAGGACTATGTCAATGGCCTCTACCGTGGCGCCAACCATCACCCCTTCGGAGTCTGATGCTTCTACTTTGGTTCAGCGACCTACCAGAAGCAAGTCGATCGAAAGCGAACGCCCCCCGACCGCGACCAAGATTCGGCCACCCCTCGTATATCCTGCCCTCCTGTCTCGAGTCGGAGAGTGCTTCCGGCGAAAGATTATTGTTGGTGACCGTACCAAGAACGAACTGACATACAAGAATGCTTTCAGCGGTTCTGAGGCTGTGGATGTATTGTCGTATATTATTAGGACTACTGATCGTAACCTTGCCCTCCTTCTTGGTCGAGCTCTGGATGCCCAAAAGTTTTTCCACGATGTCACTTACGAGCACCGTCTTCGAGACTCTCAGTCGGAAATGTACCAGTTTAGGGAGACATTGATGGACGAACCGGAAGACAAGCCCGCGGTGAATGGTGTCTTCGTCCTGCTCTCTGAATGTTATTCTCCAACTTGTACTAGGGATCAACTTTGCTACTCAATTGCTTGCCCTCGACGACTGGAGCAAGTTTCTAGGCTCAATCTCAAGATTAACCCTGGGCTACGGAAGGAGGATGCTGTCAATGCTGTCGACGATGAAGCCGACCAGACAGACGAGCAGAAACTCTGGATTAACTCCGTTCCCAAAGAAGTTGCTGAGAAGGTCGGTGACCGAGAGAAGAAGAGGCAGGAAGTTATTTCGGAGATCTGTTATACCGAGCGAGATTTCGTCAAGGATTTGGAATATTTACGAGACTTTTGGATTCTGCCTTTGCGATCAAAGGCTTCGCCAGTACCTGTTCAGCGCCGCGAAAAGGTTGTCAAGACCATTTTCAGCAACATCATTGACCATCCCAGTATCCATACCGTCAGCTCCCGATTTGCATCTAATTTGACAACTCGACAACAGAAGGAACCTATCGTTCATAATATTGGTGACATTTTCCTTGAGTATGTCCCTCAGTTTGAGCCCTTCATTCTGTACGGTTCGAAGCAGCTGGAAGGAAAGTTCGAATTCGAGAACGAAAGATCAATCAACCCATACTTCGGCAAGTTTGTGGATGAGATTGAAAGGCGCAAGGAGTCGAGAAAGCTGGAATTGAACGGTTATTTGACTAAGCCCACGACCCGTCTGGCACGATACCCCCTGCTTTTGGAGAACGTCTTGAAGTACACGGAAGACGATAACCCTGACAAGGAGGACATTCCCAAGGTTCTGGTTATGATTCGAGATATTCTGGGCAGGGTCAACGCCGAGTCCGGAAAAGCTGAAAACCGGTTCAACCTCAGGAGGCTTCATGAGCAACTGCGTTTCAGGCCTAATGAGAGGGTCGATCTTCGACTCACTGAAGAGGGCCGTGAAATGGTCTTTAAGTGCCAGTTCAAGAAGTCACCCACCGATCCTGCAGAAATTACAGCCTTCCTTTTCGACCACGCGGTTCTTCTCGTCCGTATCAAGCAGACTGGCAAGACGGAGGAGATCAAGGCATACCGCCGACCTATTCCTCTAGAACTTCTCGCAATCAGAGAAATGGACGAAGTTATCCCTAAGGATGCCAATATGAAGCGCAGCTCGTCAAGCTTAATTCCTTCGATTCGTAACAACGCTAATGACCCAGCTAGAAAGGAAGGCTGGCCTATTACGTTCCGCCATCTGGGTAAAGCAGGTTATGAGCTGACGCTCTATGCATCTAACCAAGCTGCTCGTCAGAAGTGGCTTGAATTCATTCATACTGCGCAGGAACGCCTTCGATCTCGGGCCGACTTCTTCAACACTACTGTCATCTCTAGCAAATTCTTTGCTGGCACTAACCGTGTCAACTGTGTCACGCCGTTTGGTAGGTCTCTTTTGCTGTGGCTAGTTTATTCGCTAATAATATTATAGATGGTGGCCGCAAGCTCTTGTATGGTACTGACAATGGTGTTTATCTGTCAGACCGCAAGGTGAAAGACCAAGTACCTCGTAGGGTACTAGAGACCGCCAGCGTTACTCAGATTGATATTCTAGAAGAGTACCAATTACTCTTGGTCTTGTCCAATAAGACACTCCAGTCTTACCCAGTTTCTGCCCTCAACCCCGATGAGCCCGCATTGTCTAGGAGGCCTAAGAAGATCCAGAACCATTGCAGTTTCTTCAAGACGGGTATTTGCTTGGGCAGGCATCTGGTCTGCTGCGTCAAGTCATCTGCCCTATCTACTACGATCAAGGTTTTTGAGCCTAACGACGCCATGACCAAGGCCAAGAAGCAGAAGGGTATCGGTAAATTCATGAGCGGCGGACATGATGAGCTCAAGCCGTTCAAGGAGTTTTATATCCCTACCGAATCTTCGTCCGTTCATTTCCTCAAGTCTAAACTCTGTGTTGCCTGCGCTCGAGGTTTCGAGGTTGTTTCTCTTGAGACCCTTGAAACACAATCATTGCTCGACCAGGCCGATACATCACTTGACTTTGTGGCTCGCAAAGAAGGAGTTAGGCCAATCCACATTGAACGACTTAACGGAGAGTTCTTGCTTAACTATTCGGAATTCTCCTTCTTTGTTAACCGCAACGGCTGGAGGGCTCGGCCAGAATGGCGAATTGACTGGGAGGGTACACCACAGAGCTTTGCACTCAGTTACCCCTGGATTCTTGCTTTCGAGCCCAACTTTATCGAGCTACGGAATATGGAGAATGGTGCTGTACACATTGTTCCTCGCAAGAACATTCGCATGCTTCATAGTAGCACACATGAGGTAAGTTTGATCACAAAGCAACCTGTTTTTCCACAATACACTAACATATTTGTCAGATTCTATTTGCACATGAGGATGATAAGGGAGACGACGTTGTTGAGGCCATCGACTTTTGGAAGAGCAATCGCAAGTCGGAACTGCTTGGTTCATAACAATAAATAACTACTGGGCCTATTATTGGGGAGCGTTTCTTTTTCCTGGAAAGATTTTTCTTCTTGTATTACTTGGCGGCGCCCGATTCCTGCGACGCCAACTGTCCCTGAGCGCGAGATACTCATAAGAAGAGTGTTGACGATCTTCGGTTTCTTTGTGGTGTCCCTTTCCAGGGAAGACGCAAGACTTTCGGCCGCACTTCGAACCGCTCAATGGATGTTGCTATACTGCTTCTGGCTATGCAAGCAGTCAAGGCGGCATATGATGAGCCTGATGATGTCTGAGCCAGAGCAACACATCAAGTAGGGGGCGTCGCCAAGACGTTTGAAATATAGGAGCTGTAGAAATGGGGCTGCGGAAGACGAAGCAGGATGTTGGATGGGACAAGATAAGATGACGAGATGGAAAAGAGAAAGACGGTATATCGTAGCTTGTACTCTGGAAGGATGAGCGATGTTTAGCATGCACGGCAATGCCATGACATGTCATATTTGGAGCAGCTTGGAGCAATTTGAGAGGCAGCGAGCATCGTGAAATAATGGCATGGACAGGACAGGCAAGGAAAGGAAAGGAAAGGACTCTACGGCACTATAGTAGTTGAGTTTACAATCGCGATTATAGTAATTGGAGATATCCTCGTCAACTTTGGTCAACATCGTCAACTACGCTATCTCTATCTATCCATAATCTGTATGCCTTAGCCAAGTGTAGATGGCCCACTATAAAGGACCAATCCTACCATCTACGACCCTTACATTTGCGCATGCCATGTGGCAGTGTCTTCTGTGGTTCGCTTGTGGTAATGACTGTTTCATATGGGTATCATGGAAGAAGGATATGGAATATTTTTACCAATGGTTTCCTTTAATGTGTTGAGGCCTAATAGAATCTCCATTTTTCTCCTTTCTTCACCGAGTTACGACTCGGGGTAATTCATTCTATCGACAACTCGCCTAAAGTCCTGAGGTCATGATTCGTTGTGCTAGTGCTACCTCACTATAGCTTAGCTACCTTAGGTAGTCCGAGCACTAACTTAACTCGAGCTATCTATCGCTATCTCCAATTACATGTGATCCATTGAATACTGACATCACCTTGACCAAGACCTTTACTATCAACCTCTTTTCTTTTTTCCTTCACTGAACCACAACCAAAAAAAACCTTAAACTGGGATAAGTTGTATCGCGACAATCATAAGACAAAGATTGTCGCGATGGCTATTCCCTTTATTGGAAGGCTTCGCCCGTAAGTGTCTCCCCTATTCGCCTTGACCTTGAACTTGCATCTTGTGATCTGCGTGGCGTTCATCCACATTCTCATCTCGATGCGCCGACTTTACTAACCTTCAATCTTTAGTCACGAGTATCTCGCTCTCGTGGGCTCATTTATTCTCGTCGGTCTCGAGGCCATCATTCGAGTCTTGACGCTGGCGTTGCGTGAGTCGCAGACCCTTTCTGAGCGGTGTAGGGGTCATACTAACAATAACAATGCAGCCCCATTTCTCGTTACCCTTTTCTATAGAGCTTCAAGACGACTCTTTAATCGATTTTCTGCTCCTGCGAGACGAAGAGCAGAGAGTAAACGAAAAAGTTGGCGTTCTGGCTGGTTGTTTGAGATTTAAGACTAACATCGTATAGCGATATCCACTAAAGTACGAGACGCGCCCGATTTTGTCGAGTTGTGTCGCATTTGGGGTTACGAAGCAGAAGAACATATTGTCCAGACCAAAGATGGATATCTTTTAGGTCTTCATCGTCTGCAATGGAGGAAAGGTGAAGAAGGACAGAAAGTTAATTATGGCCCGACGAGTTTGAAAAAGAAGGTCATCTACATGCACCATGGTCTTCTTATGAATTCTGAGGTTTGGGTTGCTCTTACGGACGAACAAAGATGCCTACCATTTGAGCTGGTTGAGAGAGGCTATGATGTTTGGGTGAGTGCTTCTCGTCGTTGCAACAAACATCAATCAACTAACAATTCCAGTTTGGCAACAATCGGGGTAACAAATACTCCAAAAAGTCAATTAATCAATCACCAACTTCCAACGCCTTCTGGGACTTTTCTATCGACGAATTTGCCTTTCACGACATTCCAGACAGCATCAGCTATATCCTCGATACGACTCAGCAGGAAAGTCTCTCGTACATTGGCTTTTCGCAAGGCACAGCTCAGGCTTTCGCCAGCTTAGCCATCCATCCCAAGCTCAACAACCAAATCAATGTCTTCATTGCTCTTGCGCCTGCTATGGCGCCTGCCGGCTTATCTAGTGGAATTGTCGACGCGCTCGTAACGGCATCGCCCTCTGTTCTGTTTCTTTTGTTCGGTCGCCGTTCGATTCTCAGTTCCGCCACTATGTGGGAGACAATCCTGTACCCGCCTATCTTCAGCAAACTCATCGACATGGGTCTATCGTTCTTGTTCAACTGGCAGACACTCAATATCTCGGCCAGTCAAAAATTGGCTGCTTACCCACATCTGTACTCATTCACGAGTACCAAGAGTGTAGTTCACTGGTTCCAGATTATTCGAAACAAATGCTTCCAGATGTATGACGATGACGTTCACCAGCCGATCAGTGTCACTACGAACAGCAAATACTCCAAGGTTGCCAAGTACCCGACTCGAAACATCAAGACGCCAATTGTCCTGGTATACGGAGGAAGTGATTCCCTGGTGGATATCAAGGTTATGCTCAAGGAACTACCACCTCAGACAGTCGCAACCGAGATTCCTCACTACGAACATCTTGACTTCCTCTGGGCTCGAGATGTTGATACGCAGGTCTTCCAGCACGTGTTTGATGCGCTTGATAGCTTCACTGATGCCGAACATACAAAGGAAGAATATGATCGATACTATGTCAGCCGGCAGGAGAGTCTTTTAGGTTCAGGATATGCATTCGGGCATGTTCACCACGGTAGTGAGAGTGAGTCCTCGACACTTACTCCGAGTCTTGAAGGAGCCAATGGTGTCCAACTTGCGCCTCAGCCTCAGCCACACCGAGCACGAGAACAAGCCTCTGGAATTCCTTCTCCCAAAAACACAACGAGACACAGGGTGAAATATTCTGGCGATATACCTGCAATCGACCGGCCTGCCACACCCGAGTTGTTCAAGAGTGCTGCAGGAAGAGACTCGCCGGAGAGTGGGTTGGATTCCCCGGTGGCGGCTAGAGTCAAGGCTGGCGTCAAGCGCAGCGGCAGTGTGGGAAGCAATATCAGCCTAGATATGCGAGAAGGTCGTGGCATCAGTGTCGGCGCGAGTAAGGCTGTCGGCGGCGTTGTGACTAAGAGTGGTGCCAGTGGCACGACCGTGGAGGAGAGTCCGAGAAGAGACAGTTCTGCTGAAAAGAAAAAGAAGAAGTAGGTGGTCAAGTGGAAGCGCAAAGGGGCAGAAGTTGGGTCAAGTCATGTCTTGGATCGATGATTCAGAAATAATACTTATTCTTTTATT
>JACYFE010010062.1:0-25241 GCA_014764975.2 Fusarium sp. DS 682
CAACCAGGAATGCATACGCCATGGAACTATCACGGCCGACCCGGCCTTGTCTCAGCAAGGCACGTTCAACAGCAGGACCTGCGCCCTTTCCAACAACATGGCGCTTCTGATCTCGCACTTCATTCTCCCTTTGCCTCAAGTTTTGACTCGGAGACGCAGCATCATCCTGGATTCGACTCTGGCATGCTTGCACAATCATACACCCGGCCACCTCATTTAAGCAGCCAACAAGGATTCAGAGAGAAAGTATTGTTACAAGCACACAGGGTCTACGTCGATCTACTGGCGTACGCACAAACCATCCGAAAGCCACAAACAACCAAAGGAGCAGCAGGCCACAACACATCACCTAGGCTTCTTGTTTACCCTAAACCTCCAAAGCCATCTTTAAGAATCTCTGAAGCCTCACTTGGACACGATGCTGCATTATTCAAGAGCTCTTCTGAAAATAGTTCATACCAAGACTACCACTCAAGGGGGCACGTGGTACCTTACTTTCAAGGGCCTTATAACAGCTACTCTTCCACGGGCAACTCGACACTTTTCGCGGCAGCAAAGTCTATTTTGGACATGCTCGGCAGCCTCTGCGAACAGAGTAGCTGGAGCTGGATCGATGGGATTATGCTAGGGGGGTGTCTGCACTATGGTCTAGATCAATATCAAGAGGCACTGGAATGGTTCTCGAGAATTACCGCCCTTGACTCGAGGTAAAACTCTCCTCCCAAGTGAACTGTCAAGTGGCTGTTCATTAGTCTGACCCTTTCGCAGTCATGTCGAGGCAATTACGAACAAAGCCGCCACCCTTTATTGTCTCGGTCGTCAAGACGAGGCCGAGAAACACTGGATCAAAGCTGTGGAAGTGCAGCCCAGTTACTTAGAAGCTGCTGAGCATCTTGTTGGACTTCTTTACAAAAAGCGTAGCAAAGAAGCCGTCGAGATCATCGATCATGTTCAAAACGCTTTAAGAGTATCTTCGGTATGTAGTCCATAAGGGAAGGCTGGTAGCAGTCAGCTTGCTGTTCACTATAGGCCTTGGCAGGTGCACAGCGCCTGGATTGCGAGAGTACTGACACGAAACAGGCACAGAATCAGCAAATCGTATCTCACGACCAACTGGGGAAACCTCCTAGTTTTGCATCAAGCGGTTATGCCATTCTTGGGAAGGAGAATGGGCGTATTCTAGCTCTCATACATGCAAAGGGAACTATGCTATACAGCCTCAAAGATGTGAACAGGGCATCAGAGGCCTTTGAAGAAGCCGTCTTGATCAGTGTAGGTCGTCAGATGACAGGTATACAAGATCTGGTTCGTCGAATCCAGACTGCTTTATCACCAACAGAAACTGCAGTATCGTATGGGAACCCTAGACATGGCACACGACCCTTGTTACTCCCCCCTGAGCGGGCTCGTCATACTGCACAGCTGGTCTTCGGCGGCACCGGCGCTTTACCGGGGTTGCAGTATGTGGTTGAGGGTTCAACCAAGCGAGCTGCCGTACAGACCACGAGCAATTCGCTATTATCACTAGCAAAGATATTCCAAGACTCCTTATCAAGCGGGCAGGGAACTCCGAACATTCTACGACGACCTTCTGGGGTCGAAGATATCCTAGCTCTTTACTATCTATCGCTGTCTCTCCAGGAAAGCCCTTCCACAGCTAATAATGTTGGCATCCTCCTCGCCGGTGTCCAACAGACAGTATCAAATCCCCCGACTCCGAATGTCGACATGCCTGCTCACTCGAGCATTCCCGGCATTGTGCCAGGCAGCGGCCTGGCTTTAGCTTTGGCGTACTATCACTATGGTCTACGCCTGGATCCCAACCATGTTCATCTACACACCAACCTGGGTAGTTTGCTCAAGGATATTGGGCAGTTGGATCTTGCGATACAAATGTACGAACAGGCGGTCGCATGCGATGGGACTTTTGATATTGCCTTGACAAACCTTGCCAACGCAGTCAAAGACAGGGGACGCATCAACGATGCAATAACGTACTACAAACGTGCTGTGAGCTCCAATCCGGAATTTGCCGAAGCCGTTTGTGGGCTTTCCACAGCCCTCAACTCTGTTTGTGACTGGAGAGGTCGCGGTGGAGTCATATTGAAGTCCGGCAAATATGACCGTTGGCACGTTGACGAGAAAGGTTTGCTCATCGATGCCCGTTCTTTCGGGCATGACAGTGGTCTCGTCAAACGCGTTGTACGCATTATCAATCGCCAGTTGAGTGACGCGTCGCATTGGGGTCAGGGGGTTCTCGACGAGAAGCAAATAGCCTCGTTTTCACGGCAGATTAAGGATCTGGGCCTGGTCACATCGTTCGACCCTGAGCAAGCTTTAAAGGGCTGGAGCAACAAACCATGGGAGGGTTCGCGCGTGATACGCTTGATAGAGCGTGCAGCTCGTGCAACGCAATGGAAATGGTACCACGATCAGCATGTCTCTCGCAGTCAAGTGCAGACCCAGTACACTCGACTTCGGTTACCCAGTGGACTCAGCGTTCCTTCAGCACCAACCGTCCTGCCCTTTCACACTTTCACGTGCCCGTTGTCGGCAAAGGACATCAGAGTCATTTCACAACGCAATGGTATACGAATATCGTGTTCGACGCTACGGCTACCATGGCTACCTTCCACAGTCTACCCTCCACCGCCTCCCCCTAACCCCCAACTCAACATAGGCTACGTATCGTCGGACTTCAACAATCACCCCCTAGCTCATTTGTAAGCTCCTCTATCTTTTCAATGCATCGCTGATTTTCTAACCACGTGTGAACTGATATTTAGGATGCAATCCGTGTTTGGATTCCACAATCCCAAGCGGGCGCGCGCTATTTGCTATGCTACCACTGCGAGCGACCGATCTGTTCATCGACAGCAAATCGAAAGAGAAGCTCCTGTCTTTCGCGATGTTAGTAGTTGGCCCGCAGACAAATTGGTAGAGCAAATCATCAAAGATGAGATCCATATCCTTGTCAATCTCAACGGCTATACAAGAGGAGCGCGCAACGAAATCTTTGCTGCAAGACCTGCGCCGGTCCAGATGTCTTTCATGGGTTTTGCCGGTACTTTGGGTGCTGAGTGGTGTGATTACATCTTGGCAGATAGCACAGCCATTCCACCTGAGACCCTGCGGCCTTGGCGTGGAAACTTCAAGATCACTGATGTTTTCAAGGACGATACGGAAGGCGAGCAGGAGGACTGGATGTACTCGGAGAACATCATATACTGCCGAGATACCTTCTTCTGTTGCGATCATGCTCAGTCATGCGATTCGGGCGAACGTTCGGTTACTTGGGAACAAGAGCAGAAGCGTCGCTGGAAGATGCGGAAGGAACTTTTTCCTACTCTAAGTGATGACACTATCATCATGGGCAATTTTAATCAGCTATACAAAGTACGTCCAGCGCACTCATCCAGCTCTTTCTCAGCATTTCACTGACTAGTCTTGAACAGATTGAGCCTACAACCTTTAGAACATGGCTACGAATCTTGGCCCAGGTTCCGAAGGCGGTCATATGGCTACTTCGATTCCCAGAGCTTGGGGAAGCCAATCTGCGGCGGACCGCTACGGCCTGGGCTGGGGAAGAAGTGGCCAGTCGTCTGATTTTCACGGATGTTGCGCCAAAAAGTCAGCATATCTCGAGGGCCCGGGTGTGTGATCTGTTTCTCGACACTCCTGAGTGCAATGCCCACACAACAGCAGCAGACGTTCTCTGGTCAAGTACGCCCCTACTCACACTTCCTCGATACCCTTACAAGATGTGCTCCCGCATGGCTGCGTCAATCTTGAAGGGCGCTCTACCAAAATCAGACGAAGGCCGGGAGGCTGCAGCAGAACTAATTGCTGGGAGTGAAGAGGATTATGAGCAGCGTGCAGTCAAACTCGCCACCAACCTCAGCTATACCATATCAGCGAGCGGTTATGGCCAGGGTGAAGGTCGCCTGGCCGATATACGCAAGTTGTTGTGGGAAAGCAAATGGCATTGCGGGCTCTTTGATACCAAACGATGGGTTAATGACGTTGAGACAGCCTATGAGCAAGCGTGGCAGCGATGGGTTGCTGGCGAAAGCGGCGACATTTATTTATGAATGGAACGATGAGTGAGGCAGTTCACAGTGATGGGTATGGAACGGAAAGAGATTTTCACAAACTCGACGATCCGGTTAAAGGTCAAGGGTATGAATGTTTAGATGAGGCGCATGGGTAAGCCGGAGCATGCAATTGAGGTATATCTCGGAATGGCGTTGAGGAGGGTGATTTCTTTACTATGTTGATGTCGCAGATGGGTAGTTGCTCTCTCGTTCGCAACAATTGGCGGTCGGTCTCCAGGCATATTCTCTAAAAGTGCCAGTTCATCGATTCGATGCATTATCTCCTGACTGACACGTCGGCACTACTACTAATCCACTATATTTTGTAGAGTTACAAGGAGTATGGGGGGTGATGGCATATCTGCTTGTGTCATCATTATTCACCACGCTTGTTAATCGGTTATCCGACAAGAGACAGTACCCTGCATTCATTCACACATTGCGTTTTTTTTCTAGCGGCAGCTAAACGGAAACCATTTATCCAGGGTAGGTCAGTAGTTTGTGTGATGATGGTTGTTGGTTCGCTGTAGGATGGGTGGGTGTGATGGATTGAGTGGTTGACATCCATCATAATAAGGGAGGGCCTTGAAAGGTCGAAAAGACTCCGGATGCGGCTGGTTCTGGAGCAGATCATCCGCAAGAGGAAAATGATGTGACCATGACCCAAGCTGAGATCAGGGTAATCAGCAGGGATTTGGACAAACTGACAGGGGATAGGGTCGTATTATTGGAGGATGCAGACGTCAACTGAGAGCCCAGCTGAGCTGAGCTGAAAAGCCGTTGTCCGTTTCGCTTGGCGTGTTCCAAGAAGGGTTTGGACTCTGCAGGGAGGCCTAACGCCACAACGTTTTTTGTTTTTAGTGGCCGGTGTCGAATGGAGTTGAATTAGGGGCTCCATCAACGTCCGGGCGGGGAGGACGGGACTATTGGCAATATCGTCATCTGGCCACCGGAGTCTGCCTCATTTGGTCAGATATTTATTTAGAGTAGGTAGTACTCACCAAAGGGCAAAGGTGGCAAGCATGGAAAGGAAGGCCTTGTTGTTCTGTCCACCTTGGTCTGGATACTGACTGTTGTCTTGCATACAGATAGATGCCAGAGGAGGCTGATGCTACCAACTTCCATTGTCACTCATTAAACAATATGACAGCTTGTCGAATGTAACCACACCCTGATTGAGATGTAGATCTCATTCATGAAGTAGAGCCAAGGCTGGCGGATCTATATGGCCTTCTCTCCTGTCAACAGTATGGCATCAAAATGGACTGCAATACTGAATGGCGAGTCTGATCATCATCACTAAACAAACGCAGACTGGGATGAACTCGGTGTTTTCTTTCCCCTAACTTGCCTACCTGGCGCTTGGAGGATGCCCATGCCCGCCCGTGCTGTCTGTGAGTAATCCAACGCATGGTCTGATCTGATCTCGGCAGACGCCTTAGCCCTTGGCTTGGACAATCTTTCATTTAGACGAGCCCGCCCGCCCGTTTTTGTTTTGTTTCGTTTCGTTTCGTTTCCAATTGAGTAAAACTGCAGCGTTGCTATGACCCATCGTCGTTTATTCAACCCCCTGCTCATTCAAACCTGTGCGGGTTAGCATTCTCCGCACCTGATTAAACGTGGACGAACAGGCTGTAACGTACATTAGTTAGTAGGGAGAAGTTAATTAGAACAGAACTAAAGAAGATGATGTCCGTGACGGATTAGGGTCTAGATATTATTCGGATGTCCAGGAGAGTGCCCATCCATCGATCACTCTGCATTTGGATGCAGCAATCTTATTTTGCTATCCGTTGCAACGGTAGTCGGACGGACGAGTCAGGCCTTGGAAGGTCACCACCGCTGTTTGTATGGTCTGTTTTGGTCTGGGATAAATAAAATCAGGGATAGAAATCTCACTCATCCGCCCTTGGGCTTCGGGAATGGGCGGTTAGAAAAAGAGAAAGCATCTGGACTGCTTTCAATAAAAATCTGCAAATTTTCAAAAGTACCTTGAAGCAGTCAAGAAGGTTTAGTTAGGGTTGATTGTGACTGAAGCGAGAATCAGAATGGTTATGATCTCCCTGGGCTGAACACATTCGGAAGTGCACTGTCAAAAGGCCCGAGGCACAATCAATAAAGGCATGGAAGCCCAAGCAAAAGATCGGCCAGTAGGTAGTGCACTAAGAGAAGTGTAGTGCACCCTTGACTCTGCTGACTACACATGACATTGGATCCGTCTGTTAATCCGAAGATCCCAACCAAGTGGCTCAAAAGTGTTGTAGCGTCCCTAGCGCAGGTAGTGTAGACCTGCACTGTAGCATTGGCATTGGCATTGACAGTAGCCACCCGTTGACGATGATCGCCCTGCTTCATACCCTGGTCCAAGCTAAGTCTCCGCTAGACGTCAATGCACAGGACAAGCTGGTCCACAGCGCATACGCTGGTAGCGATGGTGACGGTGAAGTCTGCAACCCTGGCTTTGAAACGACTCAGTGAAATCAGGCAGTAAATTCATTCGATCCATGTTCCTAGTAACAGATAGAGACTATCTATTTCTAGTGACTGACCATTTTACATAGTCATAGTTAATTACTTGATCATTGGATGGCACATAGGCGTTAATCTGTTCGTCTATCACAGCCTACTTGTATTAATCTGTCTATCAGAAACGCATCGTAACTTGCCTACCCACATACACGAAGCGGTCGAACCGAAATGGCGGATGGGCCGATGAATGGGTTTGAAGGGAGGTTTGTTCGTATTGTATGTATCCCTTGGATAGACACAACACTTTAGGCAATATGGAATTCTGATCTGTCTCTATCCACTCCAAAGTGCCCCTGAATGACAATTGAGATGTCACTTTTGAGAATTACCTGCTACCTTGACCCAGACCCAGACCCAGCAACAGACCACAAGCTTGAACGAGTGTTAGTTATGAACTCGGGCTAATGGATGACAATATCATACAAGCCAGCGGCGTTGGACGTGAAGGCGTATCAAACTTTAAACAGACGAGTGACTTACCAAATGCGACAGTTAGAGGTTGGAATCGAGGGGGACGCTATAGTGGCTTAGTAGACGGTAAGGTCCGAGTGAGTTGGGCCGATGGTAAACATCTGGGCTGCCTGCCGATATCTGTCGATACTTTCTTTCTCCATAGTCTATCTACCTGTCACTTTGACAACAGCCCAGTGAACGAACGAAGACGGTGCCGTCGGGCTTGTCACTTATCGCCCACTTACGCAACCAACCTAACAGCCAGCGTTATGTTATCGGCTGTTCAGTGACTCCTCGGCGCCTGTTTGAATGAAGTGAGGGGGAACTCATCCAATGAGGACCATGGTAGACGGACAGTTGAGTTTCGTTTACCTGTGAACGGTGGAGCAAGTCCTCCAATTGTTGAGTTCATGGAAGCGACTGCGGCAATAAGCCCAAACTGATTACTGGTAAATACAACAGCTGCCTGGAGAAGCACAAACTCAAGCAGCTTATCGCACCGACTCGCCGATATTTTGTTGACACTGAAATCAACAGCACAGTGATAGATACCTACCTAGCTATAATACTCACCCAAAAGGAAGAATGGCCTTTCACCTACGTGACCAACAAGACTGCAAACACCAGTGTGACTCTGGACCTGATTTTTCATTCCACGATCCTGCTACGGGCCCGCACAGGCGAGTCCTTGGCGGAGCTCGATTTGCAATCATGAACTCAAGGGCTCAACCGCTTCCAGCCCAGAACAGACCAGACCAGAAGCCGTTCAAGATCTAGGTACAACGCCATAGCAACAAGTCAGGAACTACACAGTAGCTCCAACGAGGCAGCCCCGAAAGGATAGTTCCGAGGCATCCAAGCAGAGTGTGAGTGGCATGAGAAATGGACCTTGATTAGATTCTGTGGTGGGTAGGGAGGCAATGCTTTTCGAGAGATATGTCGATCAACAGCGTGAACAGTTACTGTTAAGATTTTGTTTCTAAATGTTTATTTTCTTAATCGTTCTCTATCCGTTGAACACATGTCTCAAATCTTGAACTTTGACTAGAAAGTATTTCCATTTGGAACCTTGATCAGATCACCAGCTTGTGTTGTTGATACCCGCAAGCATTTTGGTAGGTAGACCCGGAGTTCATCGCATCCGGCCAACGTTCAGCCAACCAACGAACCTGTCAGTAAAGTTACAGTGAGAATTGCCCTTCCGTTGCCGCTACGAGAAGTCCTGGGCTACATCTGTCAGTCAGTCAGTCATCCATTCAGTCACTGAGCGAGGAGTGTCGCTTTGACAGCAGCCCAGCCAGCGAGCGGGTCAAAGACGCTTAACCAATCCCGTCTCGATCCATGTCTATCCTCACCCCACCCATACTCTCCCTGGGATTATTTACACCCTGCAAACAACCTTTCACTGGCTTCACGCCCCAAAAGTGATTTGAGATAAACCAGATTTACGCCCCCCCCTGGCTAAGAGCGCCACTGCGCCAAGTGAACTCGACAGCGGACATCCTGGTGGCAGATCAAGAAAGTTAGTTTGTTGACTGGGGGGGTGAGTTCGGCCACTCCAGTCTGCGTTCAGCATGCACCGCACTCTATTCTTTCTCTTACAGTACTTTACTTTCCTTCGATATCTCACCCCCTCCCCTGGTTGGTGTCACGACTTTACTTACTTTACCTTACACCTCTTCCCCATACATTACATTGGTAGGCTTCATGCCTTCCGCCCCATCCTTTTCTCACGGATATTTTATCACTGTTCCTCCCTCCTTCTAAATCAACTTCCATCTCTTCCCCTGAGCCTCATCTCTCTCCATCTCATCAACATCATCACCACCAATATCCCAAATCCCAACATCGAAACAACAACTAATACTTCACCCTAAGTTTCAATATTAATACTTGAACCATCGTCACCGGGAGGGACCATCCATCTATATATTCGTCTACTAGTTGCCATCATCATGAACAACGCCAACGTCCCGCAGCGGAGAGGTCCCTGGTCCCAGTATGAGGACGCATACCTCATGGAACTCGTTCGCTCACACGGCGCCCTCAACTGGGTTCGTATTGCCACTACCCTTGGAACCAGAACACCAAAGCAGTGCCGCGAGCGTTATCACCAAAATCTGAAACCAACCCTCAACCACGATCCCATCACACCTGAGGAAGGTGCCATGATTGAACGACTTGTTGGGGAGATCGGGAAACGATGGGCCGAAATTGCACGCCGTCTCAATGGCAGGAGCGACAATGCCGTCAAGAACTGGTGGAATGGTAGTCAAAATCGCCGTAGACGCTCGGACCGAAGGCGTACTACACATGAAAACGAACACTACTATACCATGAACCGCTGTGGACTCTCCATCTCTACACCAGCCCTACCCATGCCTGGAACTCAACTGTCCCCCCTAACAGGCACCTCCATCCGCCATCCCATGCCCTCATGGGTTGAAGCTCCTCTTCCCTCGCCATGCTCTTCCGATTCTGCTGAGTCCGAGATTGGATCAAACTACACCACATCACCCTCACACCAACCCTTGCAGCTCATGGCACCAGTCGAATTGCCGCCACTTCGTCAAACAAATGGGCCAACAGGTGGTGATGCTAGGCTTCCCAGCTTAGACAGATGGGTTCCTACGCATGCCTACGCAGACAGGCCCGAATATCAGCCCAGATTGCCTCCCTTTGCTCCTCAAGCACAACTACCTACCGCACCTAATTCGCCTGTGCAACAGCAATCACAAAACCGGAAAGGACAGGACTCTAGGATGCATCTCTCGGCCCTCATGGATTGAGGTGGTGCCGCATAGATATAGTTGAAGAAGGGCCTTGGAGCACACTAAGCTATGTTGTGTGCTGGAAACATGTAGATGTTGAATGGGCGTGTCGCTACCACCAACTTCATCGTTCAAGAGGATCTTAAGGAGTCTAGAGGGTAATGTTTCGGCAAAAGATACCAGGCGTTTAAGGAATGGTTTCTGGGATTGGGAGCGATTGATGTTTCTACGAAGTTCTAATAAACCCGAGATCGAGCATAGAGTGGTATAATTCAGGTCTCGAATGAGGGTTTAGTGATTGAAATCACATTAAATATATTTGGGATTTTCCAACTCTTCTGAGTGTATTAGCATATGTGAAGCTATGTGATAACTGGCTTACTGTCGACGCACTTTCAACGTTCAGCGTTGCTTGCCATGAGCTAAAGCGGGCAAGCCCTTTGGCACCTTGGCATTAACTTGACCAGTTTAGACGCTTGTCAACTTTGTCTGGCATATTCAGTATTGTCCGAGTAACCCGGTGGGGATGGAGGACACTGGAATGTGGCAGCGTAATAGTCAGGACACAAAACTACAAGAGCAGCTAGGCTACTTGATGGCCAAAAAGTCCGATTTGACACAAAGTACGCTTCCAAACGTTTAGCGTTAAACCCGGCCTGAAGCCCTGAGCAGAGCCACAGTCACAGTTGCAATGGCTTTCACAAAGGGTAAGGTTCTCTCTCTACCTATGCGCCAAGAGAGGTAACTTGAGTTGTGGAGAAGATTTGCTTCTTCACACGCTCAGATGCCAGCCCAGCCAACACACATGATGCATGCACATGCTCCGGATGGGAGGGATTTCCCAGTCACTGTCATTTTCCCAGAAACAAGAGGAAGTACAGCCGCAAGATACAAAGACAGGGTCAGACAAGCAGAGACAGGGAGGGACACGGAGAACCCAAGACATGCATGCACCGGTGGGACACGGGATCGACGTTGATCTATACTCTGCTGATCGAGGCCCAGAGACTTGCAGCATTGTCGTAAGCTTGCAGACCAAGATTTGGATGCAAAATCTCGATTTTGCACCCCTGGTCCACCGTCCACCAACGATGGCTGAAAGTCGATAGTACAGTACTGTAGGCGCCCATCGACAATGCAAATATGCCAAGGGCTTATCGTTTGAGGGGATACGACTTGTGCAGTGCTTCAAGGTACAAGACTCTTTAGAAGCTAAAATTCTGTTTCTTGCGAGTACTTTCTTGGCCGTTCAAGCCACTGATTGATTGATCGATTGATCGATTTATTGATTTATTAACATGTTTATGGCTTTCTTGTCGGGCTGGCATCAATGACACTAATAACAAGAACAGACCAGTCGGCTAGCGCCCTAGCGGTTCAGGCCCAATAGGGACCCCTTCCCTCGGGGATGGCGCTTTGATTTGTTTCTTGTTCTTGATTACTGAGCTTCTCTTGGATTTGGGGAATGTCGTGCCCTGTTGGTTTCGATCTACTAACCTGAGATGAGCGGGACCTTTTGAGCTGACTGAATGAATGAATGACTGGGTTGATTGAACTGCACTGTACTTGATTCAAGGCGTTAGCCCCATCATGAATGATCGATGATTGACGGATGCATCTGACTAACTACCGGCTGTATGGTGTCCCGAGCAAAAGAGAACCCATAGCTACAGCTCTAGGCGCTGAACTAGTCCTGAGTCGGAATATGGCATGGCCCAACCTGGAAATGTGAGCAAGACAGGGTAGTATTGTGTGCCGTTGTTGTGCTTGATTCCGTCAACGTAATGCTTTTTTCGGGTGAGTGCCCCCAAGACCAAGAGTTGGAGTGAACGAAGATGGTGTGGGTATTTTTTTGGTTATTTGCTGCTGGAGGGGAGGGTAGGGGGGTCTGTGATCCATGCAAGCTTGCATTTGCATTGCATTGCATTCATCGACATTGACTGATTGGTTGGGTATTGGTGGAGAGATCGGGGAGCCGCCAACCGCCCCGGGTCTCTGGGAGATGGACGACCGGTATCTGACACGCTATGTTCAGCGCTCCATCTCTGTCTCTCTCACACTTTCTCCGCTTTCCCTTGAATCATTTATTGCCTGTAGATAGTGAGTTGATATTATGGACCTACCTAAAATAAGCTGAAGCTGATATTTGCGTTCGCAATTGATGCTGCTTTCACTTCATTGTTGCTTTTTTTTTCCTTCTTTTTTTATCTTTTTTTATGTATGTATGTCCCCTGTTGCTGTGTCATTCAAACACACGCCATGCTATGAATTCCTTTTTCTTCAAATCAGCCCCATCGGTCGGTCATTTACGAGATTCGATCTGGTTACCAGAGACACGGAAAGGGCCCTAATAAGGTATTCAACGTTAATCTGGTACGAAGGAAGGATCTGCCTCGAGTCAGACAAGGTTGCTCTCTCTTTCTCATGCAACGCGCACAAGCCCCTTCTGCCTGACTCAGACCCATTCAGTATTTTCGCCCAGTTCACTCACTCTTGTCGGGAATATTTAACCTCCTTCAATCAACAGGGATCGCCATGATCGTCCACTCGACTCTATCTCTCCTTAATCGTACCTCGACCAGTGCCGAGGTTGTTTTACTGGCATCGTTTTTCGATCTCATTTTAATCGGTACCAGGTAGCCAGGTAAGGCGAGACGGAACGGAACCATCTACCAACCTAGCATCGGCAAGCCACTGATGTTAGAGACCTATTGTGATAATTTCGTCTCCTTTCCCTTGAGGCTACTGACAATTGGTCGTGGTTGATCTCATTAATGTCGGTACTCGCTCGACCATCTTTCTAACTGTCTGTAGTGTGTGTCCACAGCACGGGAGCCAATCTTGGACCTCCTGCTTTGACCTACGTAGTAAGGGTAGGGACTTGACTTTACCCGTCACCGTCACCTTGGCGCCGATCCTGCGGTCGAGCCAGGGTTGCATGGAAAATTACCTACCGACAGTACTCCAAACAAGTGATCGAATCTACAGGGGTCCTCAAGCCAATCACTTGGGAGGGATTGTTTCCGACGATACGATAACCCATGTTTTTATCATAATGGAGGGTTTAGGGGTCGATGGGAGATCGCTCACAATTTCTTTTCTTCTCTTCTCCATCTGTTATGACGTGCCGGGCCGGGGCTGCTGAGTCCGAATAGCTTCGGGGGGTGTTTCTGAGCTCAATTGCCGAGGGTTAGATGTTCATCATTCTTTCAGTCCATTACGGTGAACCAATCATTCATCTGTCTCAAACACGTACCTCGGCGTTGCACTTATGCAACCTCCCTCCCATTTCTTGTGCAGCATCTCGGGCGGTAGAACCAATATTTCTATTTTCTGATCCCTTTCTGCCGCTCTCTGGTTCCGTGTGGATGGCACGAAATCTCGCCGTCATTCCACCCTCTGCATGTAACGCAACGCAACGCAGGCAACGCAGCTCTCGCAGGCGCAGTTGAACGTCAACCAACGTTGGCGTAGTCTCAACGGTCACAAACAAGGGCGGGGGCTAGGTAGGTTTTAGGCAAGATGGAGACGTGCAAAACGGGGGACATCGCTGTAGTACATCCTTGTTCCAGGATACGAATTGCCATTGATTGGATAAGAAGCCAGCTGACGATTCCCAGGGCATGGAAATAACAGCATGGATGAATAATGAGGTAGTAGGGGTTTCAGGCGCTTGATCAGATTATTGATTTTTAGGTCCATCAGCCCACCTTGGAGAATTGCAATTCCACAGCAATCAAACCAGAAGATTGCTCAGAATTCAGTTGCTCGTTACAGGCACGCAGCAGGGACTGCATTAGTTACAGTACCTACACGACAAAGCAAATAAACTTCTGTCCCAGGGAACCATGACGATGGAGTGGGTTAGTGGGTTACAGGGTAGTAGGTGTCACCGATGAGGCGGGCTGCCCGTTTAGCTGAGAGCTGGAGCAGGGTTCTTGGTGGGCTGCCGATGACATTCGGGGTGGCTCAAATGAAACCTAGACGTTGCAACCCATCGATGACGATTACGAACTACACGAGGGCGAAGAGGGTACAGTACAGAGAAAGTAAAACTTCAACCCAAAACATATGGAAATTTGCTGCAATCAAACAAAAGTTTAACTGACTTGACCGTTAGGAATAAGATCTACAATACAAAAAATCAGACACCAGAGAGTATAGGAACGAGAACGACAGAATCATACTCATTATACACCTGTCGTGAAGCAATTGATGATCTGCGAGCGGACATTTTGTCTGACTCTCTTACTCTGTTACCGCCTGCACGGTTGATTGTTACATCACCGAATTCAACCATGGTAGGCCAGTCAATCCTGGACAGGGTTGAAATTGCATGCCTAAGCAACATGGACTTTTAAAATTCTCCTTTTCCGTTATAAGAAGCTCAGTCAGTTGAGATCGATTGCGATCTTCAACTAAAAAGTATCCACCCTGGCCCAATTTTACATCGCACTCACTCGTTCACTCACTCACTCATTCACACCCCTCCTCCACTCTATTCATATGGTTCCCAGAGATCGAGTTGAAGAAATCGGGCTACCGTATGCTGTGTGTCCATAACGTCTGAGACAGAGACAGGCAATTGAGTATGGATGATGGGCGGACGGCAGCTGGGGTTTAATACCTACCTACCTTAGCAGGGGAGGACTCAACGGTTTCTTCAAATTCACGATTACTGATCGCCAGGGGTCTTCCTGTTACTTAGTGTCACGTCACGATGGCTCTCTAGGCTCTGCTCTGTCTCTGTGTTTCTGTGTTCAGTCGGGAGCTTGGGCCATATCCCGAAAATCTTCGGGCGCCCGTTGCGTTTCGGCCTTTGGGCTTGTCCTTGGGACATTTGATTGGGTCGTTTGATCTACCAATGGAACATCATCACATCATGACCTGTTCCCCGTTAAGAATGATCTTCCTTGGTTTCCTCTGGGTCTCTGTGACCCTTGTCCCCAGAGTCAGACCCTTATGACCCTGTCAAGCTGATGCTTCCCTGGTGCTTCCACCGTTCTGGCGGCGCCTGTCATGGAGACAAGACAGACACCCAACGCATATACGCTTTCGTACGTACGCACTGTCGGGATGGAGACCGTTGCTGATCAGATCCATTGTTTGTCCAGCTGGTTCGACTTGGTTGTGCAGTGACAGCCAGACCAACGAACAGCTGTCTTGTTTACTGACGCTACTGACCAGGTAGTCCACTAAACTACCATCAATTTGATCCACCGTTTACACGACTCAGAGGCTCGTGGCCTTCACTCACTGTCGAGCTGACTTCTCTCTCTGTTTTGAGCCTTGACCACGACGGTTGAAACTAATTGCGGTCTGTCGACACTTGGACGACTGCTTGCGGCTTAGGCTATGCCGCTATTTGTCAACATCGAGTCAACCACAGACGGGTTCTTTTCGACGCTGGTGCGGATGGGGATGTCCATCCATGCCAATGTCTCGGATTCGAAGCATGGATCATTAACTCAGCTAAAAGGTCCACTACCGACCGCTCCCGCTCACCGTTGGCTAAATCGACTCCCCCTCCATCTTTGCACTCTCTGGCCTCTTTAGCGCACCATAGGCTGCTCCCCCTGGCCCCGTTGCCCCTTGGCAGCTTGGCATAGCTCAAGCCTGAACGCTTCTTGAGTCGCTCATCCACCCAAACCACCCCCCTCCCCTTGCTAGCAGGTAATGGTTCTGCTGTTGGTGTTGTTGCTTGCTTTCTTGTTGCAAGGGCGATGGATAGTCTCAAGCCGGATCGTGGGAAGGTTCCATTGCACCTCATCTTATATCGATTGTGCTGCGAAAAAGAAAACACTGTATTTGGATGTCCGAATGTACATTCACGACATTCATTGGGGAGCTTGGCCCATCTTTTGCTCCGAGGTCGCAACCATCTCATTTGTGCCGGGCCGTAAGCCCTGTCGCGACCTTTTGGTGCGTCACGACAATGTTGAGATTTTCCTCGATGCCCTTGTCAGTTTCAAGTGGTGAGATCGAATGTTTAAGTGCCAGGACAGGACCCATCGGCTTGAGCATTACACTGACTCCCACTTCCGAAAGTATGCATAAGAAAATCGTTACCGAATTCTGGGCCCAGAGACACCTTGACCGGATTCAAGTTTCATTCCTTTGTTCTTTGTTTCTTCGATTTTGCGCTGAAAGCAACGTACATGGAATCTCTCCTCGAGGATGTGATGTAATCTATCGGTACTCATTTACTCAACAGTCTCCTTCATACTTTGATCGGAGATTTGCCCGCGGCAGAGGGTTGGATGCTTATCAACAAGTATGGATATGCATACTGTCGCTACGTAAAACCTTGTCCCTCCATTCATCGTACAGTACTGTACAACCAACGAGGCAAATATCGGCTGGCACGAATGACAAATCCTTAGCCAACGACCGGACCAAATACGTCGCCTGTCGGCCTCGCGACAGAGACTTCGCACCGGGACACAATACCTTCTGCTTTCGTTTATCTCTTGCTGTAGCTTATGTTATTTGTGGCTTACATGTCTTATAGTCCTGTGCCGTTACTGCAAAACCGGCCCTCTGTACCGGGTGTTCCGTCACGACGGAAGCTGTAGCAAACAATCATCAGGGACCAACATCTCCAGCTCTGCGGAGGCAGGCGCCTCTGAAGTAGGAAGGGAAGAGAAGAGAAGAGAGAAAAATACCTATGTGTGATAAAGCTAAAACACAAACAAACAAAGAGAACCTACACATGCTGTTTGACGGCTGAAGAAATAACTTCCACGTCCGATTCTCCTAAGAACAGACAGGGGTGCGAGAATTGGATGTGATGGGAATGGATAGAATGGAGAAAGAAATGGAAAGGAGAAGGGAAGGGACGGACGGGAGGGAGGGAGACGCAACGAACGCGGATGTCTATGGCCTCGTTACCTTGGGTTAGTCCATCTACGGTAATTCAACGACAGAGCAGGTCTGTCTACAAGACCCAGGGATCTGGATTCAGCAGTCTCGCTTATCGCCGCCGCTCGGGGGCGATCAAGTGCTAATGGAAGTCAACTCACCCAACTTAGGTAGGGGGCACGCTCGATCCGCCACCAACAAACAACACCAACACACTCTATTTGCGACGCTAGCTACCTTAGTCATCAGCCATTTTCACCTCAGGCACCCCCACAGGTGCTACAGTCAGACGAGTGCTGTATCATAACACATATGGAACCTAATTGGCCGCATGCGGATTGATCACCTACAACAACTAACTACTAACTGACAGCTCGGAAAACTATATTTCTCTTTCTTCACCAATGTCCAATAAATTGGCCGACGATCAAGCCCTGATGAAGCCATCGCCATCGTCTCTGACGTATTTATCATCATCAGGACAAAGGACACATTCGTCAGGATCGTAGAGTCGCCCCCAAATTTAATCTGCAACTGTCGAATTTGGGTGGTTGGTACGAATGCATATCATGAAATGCTGCTCGCAACATTCAGAGCTTTTCCCAATACCAGCACAAGAAAATCGAACTATAAAAAAATTGTCCCTACCTCTTCAATTGGCCGAGGCTCGTTCAATTGAGCGAACCGATGAACAACACCAAAAAGACGTTGCACGATTCAGGCACGACTCATCTCTCCGCTCTTGATCTCAGGCACAGCTCTAGACTTTGCTAGACCATCGTTTGAATAACGGCAGGCCCTGGCCTAGCTACTGTAGTTAGTTGCATACCCTGCTGTCGCTGAGGAGATAGACTGATAGACACTTTGTCTGCCTTACCCGTCCCGTTGATGGTTCCTTGATTTAGCGACAGTCACATTCCTTGTGCTGTTGACGAAGCGTGGCTCGATTTAGCACTACCTGGATCAGCATTCCTGTCGTAAGCGCCACTCTGGGCGGTTCCACGCTCTTTATCCTTAATTCGTCAATTGACCGAGTCTTGGGCTTCATATAAGGTTCGGCACCGGCGTCTTTGTAAGCTTGACAGGCTGTTCCGGGCTTGTCTAGTCTTACAGTAGCCTTCTCCAGGTTTTGCCACAACAGCTTGCTCGTTTGTTTGTTCGCTCGCTGCCTTTGTCTAAGGCTAGATCCCGTCTCGCCCGTCGTGCCCGTCAAGCCGTTGTCACCCGTGTCACATCCGTCATCACATACTATGCTTCTTCCGTCGAGTCTTGAACCTCAACCGATGCGACGCCCCTCGGTCATCCAAAATCACCTTCCACTCCGGGCCTATCGCTTGCATCACATTGGCTGTCACAGTCAAGTTGTTGACGTTCCTCGTGATCTTCTCAACACCCTATACTGTCTCTCCTGCGATAAACTTCACTCTCGACCTCACCCCTCCCATAAACTTTCGCCGTTGATATAATGGAAAACTCTATTTGTCCAGCGTCCAATGCTTCCCAGACTCCACATATTAAGGAGTACTGACAAAAGAACCTTTCCCGGGCGTCAATCAATCGCCTCCAGGCTCAATATGAGAAACGACACGAGGGTCTTTGAAAGTGGCTAGACTTGCAAATCTGATGCTCCGGGGTCATCGTCTGCGTCCGGCCATCGCCGCTCCATCGTCTGTATCCACTCGGCCGATCTCGACTTACGATTCGCTTCGTAGAAACGACCAGTCTCTCTAGCAGTTGATGTTGCCTGGCTGTTCTGGTTCTGGTTGTCTAGAGCGCGTCCGAATGCCTTTACCCCACCCAGGCGCACAGCTGTTTTATCGTCTCCAGGCACAAACGAGAACTGGCGACGATGGTGAGAGTTATTTTGGTGGCTTCGTCGCTCGAACTTGAGTTCAGTAACCGTATCCTGGCTTGACTGGTTATGCGTGAGAGTTGTGGATGCAGAGTTTGTTCGGCCAACAATACCAATCTCCTCCATTACTGTTGACTTTTCGGTAGAATCGCGCTCACTCTCGACACTACCTTCGTGTGGCGGCATGTCTGTTGTGTCACGCCTATCTTGGCCAATTGAGAGCCCGGACGCGCTTGGATAATGCTGTTCTACTCGGCCTTGCTCCTGACGTGTCTTTCCATCGTCGTCTGCATGTGCCTCGAGTCGGCGAGCGCCGTGGGCTGCCTTCTTCTTCTTCTTGAGGTCATCTTGCACTCGGAAGCCTCTACTCAATCTGACCTCGTTGCTGCTATCCATGGTTCGCGTCCGAGATACTGGCATTAAGATGTTAGTATGGTGCAGGATACACAAGTCTGCAGGTGCACACTTACACACTGTATCCTGTCGTATTGGCAAGGCCGAATTCTTTTCGTTTTCCACAATGGTTTCAGAGGCTGTTCGTGTCAACTCTCTAATGTATTGTGTACTTGAGGGGTGGACATACTGACATCCATTCGATGTATTCTTGCCGACCGCCTCACTTTCACTCGCACTCGCTCTTGGCCCTTTTGTTGCAGCTCCAGCTCTGCCCCTTATGAGACTCCCAGCTCTGGCGAGTGCCACAGCCTCCATGCCTTTATCAGACATTCGATGAATAAACACTTCAAGACGTTTGACCTCAGCTTTGTATCGTGCATCTTGTACCATCCAGTGTTCCTCCACAGAATTATGTCGATCCATCTCTTCCTTCAGTGCACCCTTTGCTTCTGCCAGCTCTTTTTCGAGCTTGGCAATCTTGCTGTGTCTAGTGCCATAAGCTTCGCAAAGGAGTAGGATATGTGAACGATACTCTGCAGACAGTGCTTCGCTTGCAGGATTCGTCATTATGGCAACTCGCAGAGTTTCTGCCACTTGGTCGATAGAGGGGTTGTGCCAAATCTGTTGACCTGCGTTGATGAAAAGCTTGTCAACTTCGTCTAAGTTATATTCCGCCCCAGAAGCCGGGGTAGTCGTCTGATTTGCCTGACATGTTCCTTGCCAGCTAGGAAGTCGTGTCATGCTCTTCTTTTGGCGGTGGCCAAGGGGCTCTCTGTTTTTTGGAGCATCTTTGAGTAGGTCTTGTAGAGCTGCTTCGGAGCGACGATACTTTAGATCGTGCTGGTGAGCTCTATTGCCTCCAAGGAATCGTAGCCAGCTTTGTTCCGCCATGATGCGCTGGGCTTGGTTTGATGTTTTTGTTTACTATGCAATCAAGGTCCAATGGGGATATTTTTGGCAAGGAGCGCTGCAGTAGAATACTTTAGCTGCCTGACGTTTGGCAATCGGGAACCTATCGCAGCATCTGCCACTGCCAGTGACAGTGGTTTGCTCTGAAGAGCCTCTATACACCTACGTACGTCACCGCTCTGATTCACTGTAAACATTGCATCTCCCTTGGTGGCGATTAGAATGATGTTTGTGTCAAAAGAAGTGGCATTATTAATTTACTTGGGCCTAGAGATGCCCCGTCCACATTATGACATATTTAATAAACACACTTTTTTGGTATAAATAAGATGTCTGTATTACAAGCTCTTCCCCTTACGATTGCGTCGAGGCACTCAAGCATCCCCTTTCATCCATTCACTCTCGCTCAGCCTCCAACCAGTTCTAAACGAATCTTCTGCTTCTGCAAGAATGGATTTCATCTCCGAAGTGAGCCCAGACATCTTGCCCGCCGATGTAGACAGCGCCCGATTTTGTAATGGTTCAGGCAGCTCTGAATAGTTCACAAGAGATTCAAGGATGGTTGAGCTAGTATCTCTCTTGAGAGCTGACTGGGGTGGGATTATACCACAATCGTTCAATTCGAGAACTCTCGCCTTGATACTGCGAGGAGAAAGGCATCGATCTGGGAGGTTGCTAAGGCTAGCCGTTATGCTGGTATCGGTATGTTCTATCTCCTCTTGGATGTCAGACAGAGAGGTGTATTCGTGATCCATGACCTGTTTCTCAACGTCTCCCTGATTCACAGCCTTTTTCACCGGAATCTCGGGGAGAGGACGAGCAGATGAAGCTTTTGGTGGTAAAACCAAAGGGGCAATTTCGGTCAAACGTCTTGCCTGTGTTGACAAACAGGGCTCCTGCTCGCCTGATGAGGTATTATCCGATTCTGATTTAGTGGAAATTGACTCTTCGCTTGTGTCTTCAACGATGTCCTCTCCCGTATCGATTGAAATGCCGGCCAACTCGGACGGATCCGGTGCGAGACTAAGTCGTCGAAGGTTCAACAATGAGCGATAGTGAAAGCGGAAAGAGACGTAAGGTGATTCTTTTGAGTCGATTAGGAGCCAGTCGTAGTAACAGGCCTCCTCTGGTGAATCAAGGAGACCACCTGAGGGCGATCTGCAATGGATTAGCCTAACTTCACGAGGAGGAACAAGGCAAACCAACCCAATACCATACAATTCCTGGCCACGATGCCCTTCTAGCACAGGCAATGTTCGAATTCTACCCTTGGCCCGAAAGATTCGGACCTCTATCAAGCCGCCATCTTCTGCAACTGATTGAAACGCATGTGGTAGAAAGGAGAAGCAACGTGCCTCAATTCCGTCTCTGATGAGTAATATACCGCCTTCCTTGTATTTCCAGCGCTCACTCGGCTCACAGAGGGAGCGTGTGATGGAACCTGAGCTCTGCCTGAGAGCTTTCACACCGCAGTTTACGACGTTTCTACCGTTCATGAAAATCTTGAAATACAAGTACCGTGGCAGCTGTGACGTTTCGTGGAGCTCATAGTGGATTCCAAATCGTGATCCTAAACTCAGTGTTAGGGCTTTTTGGACACTCTGGTTCAAGCAAAGACAAACCTGGATCAGAGGGGATGTAGACAGAAATTCTAGGACTGGTCTTCTGAAGCTGCTGTAATCGTGAGCGAAGGCGGCTGGAGCCGGCGAGAGTTGGGCGAGACAGCTGATTATCAGACCATAGAACTCTTTGGGACGAGGTATCTGAGAGGGGAAACTCGGCAAGCTTAGTCAACTCGGGCTGAGTGACGATTGCAACTTCAATACCCTCGAAAGAAGGCATGTTGCGCGTGCTCTGTAAGACCACTAGCAAGCAGTTCACATAGGAGGTTGACAGGAAGATGAAGGAAAGATAAATTTGAAGGGCAGAACTTGATTAAATACCGTTTGTGAAGAATCCAACGCGCTCGAGGATTTCGAGGAGAGAAGAATTAGGAGTAGCTGGCAGCCAGCTGTTGTCGGCTGTCGAACATGAAGACCTTGCCATTTCCTTGCCTCGCTTGAGTAATTGCGTTCATATGTCTAAATCTAGAGTGCGCGAAGCACAGCACGTTGCAATGAGTCAATCTGATCAAGGCTCGTCCATAGCCTGCTTCGTATCACATGGCTCGCCTACGTTAACGGGCTTAACAAATGCTGGTTACGGGTCTTCAAAGCATGATGCCAATTTGTATGGTGGTATTTTTGTCAAACCTCTTCACATCGAGTCGTTAAATAGAGTGTCTCGTATCGAAGGAGCGGACAGTACCACCATTAATAACTGATCAAAAGTCCCAGGTGGTTTGGGCATTGTCACGACTTGCAGCTTGAGCAAAACCATGGTTTATCCCTTCATATGCAGTCGAGCGATACATGGAATTCGGCGAGCACAAATAGCATTCGAGTATCATTCATCGAGTATTTCCAGATCCGTCCGTCGCCTAGCTTTGTCCAAGCACCTTCTTCGTGTCTTCCTCCTTGTCAATAAGTCCTAGACTCCTTATTTGTTTAACGCTGGGCGCATCATCGCGTGCCGTGGCGGACTCGGTTCGGGCGTAGGCGGCTTGCATAGCGAGAGCTCGAGCGTGCTGTGAATTGCTGTCAATTCCTGATCCTACTATGCCGAAGTGACGTCGAATGTTCATGTTTAAACCTACCTCCTTCTTGTGGTGGAGGCACTCGTAGTAATCTTCGAGAACCAGTCCGCACTTCTTCTTGCCAGAGTCATCAGCGGCAGAGGTGTTGACCACGTAGCATCCCATAACCTCCTGCCAGAAGGGAAAGCAGCGGCCAACGCCTAGAGTTGGACATGTCGTCAGCTCAAAGTACGTATGAGTGGTTGTATGTCGGCATGAGTGCTGCCTTGACAGACTTACCGCCGTTCATGCCATATCCCGACGCCATGTTGAGCCAATTGAGTATGTGTCGAGGCTTTGCGCGGGTCGGGCAATGTCTAGTCGTTGAATCGCGATTCGTTTGACGTTGCAATCGTGAAGTGCTTCCGGCTCTTGAGTTCACCCGTACCTAGGCCGAGTAGCAAATCGGTGCGCCTGGATTGGATGGTGAAGTGGGCCTTGTCGGTTCACTGAAAATAACGCTACAGTACCATTGATTGTACAGCCACATACATATACCCAATTGTGGCGTTCTAGCTGTGGCTATAGCTACTGACCTCAGTACCGACCTGCGACTTTGTTAGTTATATACTTGGCCAACCAACATCAACATATGCCCAACCGACTAATCGATCTCATTAACCCTACTTCTTTCCTCAGTACAGAGTGAAACGATAATCAAAAGAGTTTACTCTTGTCATTCCAACTTGACTCTCTAACCCTTCTATCCGACTGAAAACGCCATACATCGTCATGGCGGCTCCTGTCCCGCTTGGCCCTGCAAAGCTGGTGCTCTTGGCTGTACACTTTGCAACCATCGCCGACATCGACAGCCTGACCTTTCTCATAGGTCAACATGCCACAATATTACGCCCAGAGCTGGTGCTCCGTATTATTCTCACATACCTTCCTGAAACCCTCAACCCTGCGGTTTATGTACCTCTCATACAAGCCATAGTCACCGATGAGTCGCCAATACAAAGGAGTTCGGATTACCAGCTTGATACTTCTTCCGTTCATGACATTTCAGATGAGCAGGCATCAAGAAAAGTCAAGAAGCTTCATCTTCTCTCTCTCAAAAGCGCCGATGTGCCTCTCACTCATGAGGCTGATCCACTCACCTCCTTCTTACTATTAAGAGCTTACAGAATGGACGAGGAAGCGGGCATGTTACCACAAGTTCCTGACTTGCTGTCTCCGTTTCTTCAACACTCGCAAGAACTCCATACATGGATGATTTCGACAGTACTTCCTCTAGTAAGACGGAACTATGAGTATTATCCACAAAGACCCATACGGTATTCACTGCTCGAGTTCCAGAACCTGCCTGACAGAATGGCCATCGATTATCTACTCGCTGAGACGGGTGCTGTCGAGGATGAGTTTGGCCTGGCTGGACGTGATCTGAGTGGATTAGTAGGGCCTTGGCTACATAACGACTCGAGATGGAAACGCGAGGTCTTTGACCAAGATGTATCAGGTGATTCGGATACAGCGCCTGAACTTTCATGCCCTGGTTGGGAACAGGCACTCGAGTGGCTCATTTCTAAGGCGTCAACATCGTGGCCAGTCGCTCTCAAAGCTATTGAATCCTGGGACGGACCATCCGATATAGACCTGGGAGATGACGCTGGCTCATGGTTTCAGGAAAACCAACAGCAGTATCTTGACCGGTCTTATGCTAGGGCCGTCTTAGCTTCGGCATATCTCGTCCCTGATGCCGACGTGAGCGCTCTGGAAGGCGCCTTCAGAATCTGCAACAAGATTCGATCCCTTTTGGATGAAGATTCCGATACAACCCTTCAATCAGCAATAGCAAGCCTTGCTCCTGTTACACCTTTCGATATGGATGCATTTGGTGGAGCCAAAGCTGCGACATACCTACGAAATGACCTATTACAAAGCTCAAATCCTCTTACAACCCCCAAAGAGGAGTCTCTCGATCTTCTTCCTGCTCTTATTCAAAGTGCTTATCTTCTCACACACTCAGGCGTTCCCTGCACGGTCCGGAAAGCTGGAGATCTAGCGTTCATTCAAGATCATCAGGAACAAAAGTCTCAACTTGGCCGACTTATACGAAATCTTCCAACTCGGGCGTCTGATGACGATGAATTTTGGATCCGGGCACGAAAAGAATTACTGTGGCTGTATAGTTGGGGGAACAGTCCAAACTCCACCGGGGACGAAACTTTACAGGGCGTTTTCGGCAGTGTGACCCAGGAGTTTATTGAAACAGAACTATTAAAAGCGATGCTCTCACGCTCACGTATGTATCATGACTATGTCTTTATGGCCAAGCAATACCTAACGCGTCTCAGGATATGCCCTGGCAAGGTCCCTCTATGACCAAGAAGGACCAGATGCACCTCTATCTGCATCCGCCGTGCTAAGTACGGTACAAAATGCAGCTCTTGGGGCGTTTGATAACGCTTCAAATCCTAATCGCAATAGAGGAGGTTTGAAAAAATGCGACGAAATGTAAGTCGGTTACTATGTCCTCAGAACACCATTATTGACCACCTAATCAGCATCAAAGCTTTCCCAAAAACGTTGAATACAACTCATCCTATCAGAAAACGCATCGAGGCATTGCTCAAGGCTACTCATGCCTTGAGCGACTATCGCCTGGTACTCAAGCAAGGCGAACCTTTTAGTCCTGTTGTCCTTCGAGTGCACTCTGATCCTGTCTCTATTGTCGAGAAGGTTCTGGAACAAAATTCCAA
>JACYFE010010078.1:0-12312 GCA_014764975.2 Fusarium sp. DS 682
CCCACTCCGCCATAACTCACATCTACCCTGTCAATGAAGCCGTCACGAGAAACACCGGCGACCAGCCCCTGCCTAAAGATGGGCTTGGGAACAAAGAATATAATCAGAAAGACCCCGACTATGTGGGCTGCGACTACGCATATCGCATTAATGCAGTGTACGAGATCAACGCTGAGGGAGGGAGAGGGATTACTTGGGCGATGATGAGAGACGAGCACGGAATGAAGATTGCGCCGAGGGGAAGAGTTACGGTTCCGGAATCAATGACTGCGAAATACAGGGTGGAGTACCAGAATAAGGTGCTGTGAGACAGTGGATGGTGGTTAGTGGCTAGGTACGAGAAGCAATCGTGAGGGGATAAGGTTAAGGGCTCAAAGCAAGACAAACGCAAGGAACACATATTAACACACATGGCTTACGGGAAGCAGGTTGGACTTCAAGCCAGTAATACAATCTTGGTACGATGAGACTACATGGCAAACAATCACTACTGGTGCATTATTAAATGACATTGAGGTACAAAATGCAAACACAGTATTATCAGGCCAAATTAAAGTACAACCTGCTAAGATCCCTATACACTCTTACAGATTAAATACCGGTAATTCCTTCCTCTACCTCGGCTTAATCTATCAACTTACATCTATACTTTTATCCATCATCAAACATCATGGAACACTCTATGCCTATTCCGTATGATCTTGCATCTCACCATGCCCTTGGTGGAGGCTCATATGCATTCAAAACTCGCTCCCCGTTATATCTCAAAACACTGCTAGCTGATCCGGGCCGGCGAACTGAGATCAACATAATAATCCAGCCCAACAGTCCACCCTATATCGGAACCATGTGCAGCCTTGGGCTTGCCTTTATAATCGCCCGTCGTCTCATTGAAGAAGGGCTCGATATTTCTGTTACTTGGGATTGTGCTAAAGGCGAGCAAATGACGATCGATGGAATCATTTACCAGAAAAGTCTGCGAGACAAGGAGAAGTTCCAAAAGCACCTACTGGGCTACGTGCAAATTTTAAGCGACCTTGCTAGCAAGTACAGAGTTCATCATCGTATCAGAATGGAAGAGGAGTTCATGAGCAATCCTGAAATCCCTGGCGTTCTGCGCGACATCATCATGAAGAGAGACTCCTATGGCAAAGCTCTTGCACCAGAGACAGGCTCGTTGGCCATTCGAGCTTCATGTCCAGAGTGCGGGTTGGTGGAGAAATATGGTACACAAAATTTGTACGCGGACGATGGCTCAGCAGTTACATTTCCATGTCCTACCCATGGACAGTTTACATGCAATACTCAAACAGAGAGCAACCGATTTCAGTTTAACTGCCAACCCTCCAACCCCGCCCCTGGGCCCTTTTACGAAAGAACTCCTTACAACTGGATTGAGATCTGCGGGAGCGATTATGCGGGGTTCTGGCAGGAACAGCTGTTATGGCGGTTTCTTTCCAAGCCAGCAATCATAGTCTATACCCCCTTGATCTCTGATTGGTCTGGCTCCAAAGTTTCCAAGTCGCTTTACCTTCAAGACACGGCATATCAGTATCTGTGCGAGTCGGGGCAGGAGTATCTTCTGAATTATGAAGTCTGTCGTCGAGAGAACAAAGACCTGAACATTTTGTGGAAGGAAATCGAGCTATGGGTTGACGAGCCGTATCGTCTCTTCCGCGGTTACAGTATTTACTACTTGCATCTTTTGTTCGAAGGACAGGCAATCGGGCTTGGAACCATCCACAAATAGTTGCTCCGGCCTTGAGTCAGTTGTGGACTTCGAAATAGAACCCTTCGTATCCTACAGGGCTTACGTTGTGTAGCTTAATACTATTGAATTAAAAGTGAAAGTTCAACTGTTCTCGTTGTTCATTTTCCTAGTCATGCTATGAATTTGCGTTCAAGGCTGAACATGTAGCATAACACTGCTCAAATGCCAGTTCCATCACTGGTTGTGCAAAAATAGAACACTTCTCCTGTTCAGTCCGAGCTTCAGGCTCTTCCACTGGTACATCCTGACAGTTTGACTGTTGCAGTATCGCTCTCAGAATAGTATCGCCTTGGGAAGTTACAGTCACCTGACTGAGGAAAGTTACAAGATAAATCACAAATTTAGATAGATAATTCCATTGGACTCCTCTTATTTCTGCATCTTTATGATCCCCAATATTCCTTACACATTGGTTATTCTCTATCGCGGAAGACATTCTTTCCGTAGTTAGCTTTCCGAAGTGAAACCAATCAGCAACGAAGCAATTCTGCGGATGAGCCACCATAACTAAGCTATCAATTGAGGAATCGTTCTCTCATTCTCTCGCCGGAGGAAGCGTGTGATATGACTGTCAGGCGATTGTTCTGCCAGTGTCCTCGAATGTTCATTACAGTCATGTGATCCTGGCGTTGTTCATCAACTCCACTGCTGAACAGGAGCAAAGTGAATATATCTAGACTCGTTAACTCCTCCGCTCAAGCACAGACTCTCCGATAAAATCACATGTCTCTCAGTTAATGAAGCCTTTCTCCAGGCAGCTACGTGATGTCTCGCTCTTCACCGGTGATCATGGCTGATGGAGCACTGCACCTGTACATGACAGTGGCAGTCAAGGAGGACCACTAACATGGGGTTGTTCACTTGATACAAACGCTTGGTCTGTGACCAGGCTGTATAAGTTGGGATGAAAATTGTTCTGGTATAAGATTCTTCTGTCTTTCGAAACTTGGGACTTTCTACTTCTTTCCTCTACAACCTCTTCCATCTTTCTTGGGCATCAGCATCTTTGCAACTACTATATCTTGCAACACTCTTGGCAACACTCTCGACGACTCTCTCCACAACTCTCCTGAGTATCAGCAACTTTGAAAGATATCATCTGGCACGACTCTCTTGACAACTCTTTGCCAAACACGTTATCCTTCGGATATAGCAACGCAACACTACGCAACACTACGCAACCCCGACACGACAACTTCAGAACAACTCTCGATCTCAACTCAACGTTTACGCATCACCCCTTTCAGCATATCGACATCTTGCCATCATGCTCGGTCGTTTCGCAAAGAATGTCACCCACAACCGGGAACTTGGTCCGGGTGGTGTGCCTCTCAAGGACATTGGAATCAAGGGCCGACACAACCTTGTGGAGGCTCTGAGCGACATGGAGATAGAGGATGACCGTATCTCTTATCACCTCAGTGAAAACGTCGAGTGGCTGGACATTGCGCCCCCGAAGGACGTCAAGTCCGCTAACAACCCTAACATCAAGCCCAAGGTGCAGGTGACTGTTCCGGTTACTGACCGGCTCATCGCCGACCTCAAGGCCGCCCTGGAAGACAAGGCGTTCTTCACCTACGCAGGCTTCCAACGCCGTACCATGGCGAAGCTTCGAGCTTCAGTTGAGGATTGGCTCGAGGACACTGTTGAACCTGAGCCCGAGGAGCTCTTATCCGACGATGCTCACTCGACTTCCTCTGATGAGGACGACCGCGATATCGCGACAATCTATCAGCTTCCTAAGGACGAGGCTATTCAAAAGACAAAGTTCAATGCGCCAATCTTTGGCAATGAACTTCAACTGGCCGCTGAGGACGATGCAGCTCTGTCTTCTGCGTGCTTCTTGGGCAATTCAAACGTGGATGCTGGCAACGACTCTACCTGCAACAAGTCTCCTGTTGCCAAGGGTGGCAAGTAGATGTCTCACGAATTTGGCGAAGTTTTGGAGTTGGAGTTGTAGCACTTTGATGCTCCTCCAAAGATATCCTCTCGGCAACTGGATCGATGTGAGAAAGAATGACGTATTACGAAGGAATGTTCTTGTATTATTTGACTTGCTATGAGAGACGGCTTATTCTTGCAATTAATTACCTTGCGATAGATACCCAAAAGTATTGATGGAGCTAGGTGGATAGCAAGAGATCATCTGGTAGTCTAGAGAAAATTGATCTGATTAATCACAAAGCCCCAACATGCAATTGTGACAACCCCCATTTTTTGCCATGACTTGCCGATGTTACCTTTATGCAACCTCGTGCATAATTCGCACATACCTCGGATGACACCCAACATTTGACACTTGACAACGGGTCGTTTGCTCCGTCCATCATGGTCCGTTTTGGTTCGCAACCGTCGCCAAGATTATTCAACGGTCGAACAATGCCGGGGTAATGATGCGACCGTTTAAACTAAATTTCTTCAGTGCTTATTACGTGTCCATCCTTCAGTTGCCCCCTTGTATATTAACCAGGGTGTTTTGTTTTGCAGCAACCAACAGGTAGGGGCCCCAAAAGTCTGTTCTAGGTAGGCATATTGTCATGAGCATAAAGGTGCAGTACAGGGGAACCAGAGCTGTTGGCTCTAGCATTCAACGTGCTTTAGTGTTGTAATGCTACCACGTTGAGATGCATTAGTGGGCATGGACCGCCGACGAGTCAATGGCCACCTTGGCATTTGCGGGAATTAGCTAGCATATCAGTCTTGCTCCGCCCTCTTCGAGTTAACATCATTCGAGTGTTACTGGGGAATACGACCTGCAAGCGTTTCAGGGGATCCTGATCTGCATTGTGTCACCCACTTTGTCGGATTCTGTTGTCACCTTGCGATGGAGTAGAGTAGTATTTTCGTACCCGTCGGTCTGCGTCCGAAGTGGGTATAAGACCCGTGTCGTTGGTCCAGGGGGTGCAGGCCAAGCACATGGTTGCAGGTATGCTCAACCTGGAAATGCCGTGGTATGATAACTTCGCTTGCAAGCGAGTCGTACGCACTGCAAGTCAAGTGTGCTTACTGTCACCCTGCATGCCTCCACGCCATCCTTTCCAAAATGCACCCGTCTATCACATACCCATACCCATGCCGGCACTGGACAAATCACACCTGAAAACGGGTCGTCACGTGCCGAGCTAGAGCAAAGATATCAGTCTGTGCAAAAAACACCCTGGATAATGAGCCGTTGTGGAGTTTATCATATCCTTGTTGGCTTCACTTGCAAATCCCTGACGGTTGTACCCGTTATGGAGTCGTCCCGAACCGATGCTGCCGCCGTCAGTTCATGGTCCGTTCGCCGCCGCGGCAATCGCAAAAAGAATATAAATCCTGCGGTGGCGTAATTAATCCCGGAGACTTTTTGGTAAATCCGTTACACGAGCTTCTTTTCTTTTTGCAAACAGACCATCTATACACAATGCCTCACAAAGACTTGCCCATCAGACCTTTGGTCCGCGCTTTTGATCCTGTTGGACCAGATACTCTTGGGCCACCAGATCTTGACTTTGCTTCTCTCTTTCGTGAGAAGAATGTTCCTGAGGATGCTCCCCTGTTTCTGTACCCGGAGCAGTTGGGTGTTCCGTGGCATACTTCTCTACCATGGGTGAGACAGTCCAAGTGGTGGGTTCAAGCTGAGGCATCTGGACGGGATTTCGTGAATCGAATCAGTGCCGATAAGGCGTCTGAGAGAGGGACCCTACCTATGGAGCTGATGGATGAGCGTCGAAAGTGGAAGATTGATGAGCTTGTCGAGGATGCTATTTCATGCTGCGTATACCTTTACCCGACATCGACACCTACTCGATTAGCTCTGTTGACGCAGTCTATTGTGCTTCTGTTCCTTCATGATGGTATGTTTATATAGTAATCATCTTGGACCTCACTAACCCACGACTACAGATGTAATTGAGCGTGGCGCAACTCAAAACGTATGTTCTCAACCATGTACTGCACTTACTTAGCTAACACTCTTTAGGAAATAACAGTGGTGGATGAATTTCTGACCATGAAGCCCAAGAACAAACATCTCAAGCAATTCTTCGCACAAGTCTTGGAGTGCGATCCTGTTCTTGGTCCTGGTCTGCTCCACGCCATCTACCTATTCGTGTATGATGGCCGCACCAAGTCACCCTTTAAGCAAGACAAATATGCAACACTGGCCGAATACCTGGACTACCGACGCAAAGATATTGCCAAGTCGTAAGTTCACTTGTTCACAAGACCTATGAGTGTATGCTAATAGTGTTCAGTTTCATGATTGCAGCTATTCGTTTTGGCTGCGGTGTTCACCATACGCCAGAGGAAATCGCTCCCTTTGACGAGCTAGAAGACCTCTACGTGCAGCACTCCATACTCATGAATGATCTCTACTCATATGATAAGGAGATGCACGAGGCACGTACCATGGGTGGCTCTGTCGTCAACGCAGTTCATGTCATTGAGAAACTCATGTCTGTGTCACCGAGTCTGGCAAAGAATATCACCCGCACTCTGAGCTTTGATATTGAGAAGAAGTACTACGCTCTGTCTGAGAAGTTGATGCGTGACTCTTCTTTGAACGATGGTCAGCGCGCTTATGTTGTCGCTCTATTTAATTGTTTGACTGGAAATTTGTTTCACCATGCTACTTTAAGCAGATATGTTCGACATGCCGAGAGGCCTGTTGTTTGTAAGACTTAGGAGATGATCAGATTATTCATAGCGAGCATTGCATTGTCTTTCAATAACAGCGTATACGTTTTCTTTTCTGAACCTCAAAAAAATTATTTCGGCTAGCATCAGTGTTACCTTGTCATTCCATCAAGGTTATATAGCAAGGATGAACGATTCCAAACTTTCGGGTTGTCAGTCCCAATCGAGTTTTCGGTGCAACTTCATGCCCAAAGCTGCGCGAAATATAAACTCATGCAACGTCACATTGCGACTGTCGGGTTCACTGTTTCACCTCCGTCCGTGGTTTGACCATCTCAACCAACAAACCACTCGCATCGCAAGACGTTCCAACAGAGTTCCGTCCGGGGAAGCTTATTCATCCCGCCTGAAGTCAAACACCACGAAGCTTTCGCGTGCGTATAACCCCTCCGGTTAGGGGAAGTTTATTGTCTGATATGTCGATCCGTTCCCAAATATGGACTCTTAGCTGAAACATCCTGGTTAATATCAACCCCTGGACATGGCTGACATATTCCTGGGGTAATCATGGTTCCCGTATATCCGTGCTCACCGCCTGTTGGTTGTGTTTACGAGGAGGTTGGATCCGTGCGGACGGCTTTCCTCCGATTGAACCAACGGGAATAGAAGTATTGGCTAGTTAAAACCGAATGCGAGCTATTGAAGGATTGGGAATAGTATCCGAAATAGTAGAGCTGCGTGTAGTGATATGATGTTAATATTAGAGAGCTAATGATACATCCTGGTATTGCTACAACTATAAAAATCGCTAAAGAAGCGGTATAATAGCAGAACCAACAGAGCCCGATCATAAAACAACGCACAACGCCATATGAAGTCAAACTCTGGCTATCAACATCCCGGTAACCAACAACAATAGAAGGCCCTTGTCAAAGCCTAGTTCGGACCGCTGCCACTCTTGAGAGACCCATGGAGACGTAAAAGCGGGTTCTCGATACCACTACCAAGAGCATCGAACCCACGTGTACCGTCACTGTTAATCTGGGCTCGGATAAGATCGCCCAGACGATCACGCAACTCTGGCTTCAGCTTACCATCGATGACAGTCAGACCGCCTAGGAAGTTGCTTAGCATGTTCATGAGGGGGTTGAGTGATGCTTTCAGGTTGAGTTTGAGACCTAGAGTTTCGATGAGGTCGTTGACGATGTCGAGAAGAAGTTGGACTAGATCTTGCACTAGATCTATGACGTCTGCGCGTTGGTCATCTGTCAATTTGAGGTTCTTTGTAGTAGAGAGTCGAGTAAGGGCGCCTGAGACAGCGGCGCGGATTTGAACAATTTCTTTGAGAGCGTCGGTGATGCCCTTGTTGCGTGTCTCTGTTCCAGCTTGAACTCGAAGAAGTGTTCCATCTGATAGTTGTCAGTCAAACCATTCACGATGTTCATATTGTAGAAAGCAGGGAGCATACTGATTCTGTCACCACGAGCAGTGATCTGGGCAACAAGACTATCCAAGGAATCAACGAGATCCTGTCCATTCTTGAAGCCCGTCGACGAAGACTTCAGAAGTCTCTTTGAGTGAGTCGTCTTGGGCTTCTTCCTAGACTTGGTCTTCTTGACCGATGCCTTGGAGGAAGACTTCTTTGGTGTCTTTTTCTTGGGCGTGACCTTGGAGCGCTTGACTTTCACGTTCGTAGTTGCTGTTTGACCCTCTTTATGCTCAGCGCGGAGGGCGTCAAGGTCGACTTTGACGCTAGGCAGTCCATCGTAGGGAATAGTGTCGACGAGATGAGACTCTCGTTTGGTGAGAGATTTGTCGGTAGCTGGTGCAGCGAAAGAGCTGCTCACCAGAGCTACAGCGGCGATCAAGAAAACTTTCATGATGGTGAACTTGTGAGTTGAATAACTGAGGATTTCATTTGACTTGGGAGGAACATGTTGATCCGGGACGAAGGCGACTTGTGAGCATTTATAAAATTCCTTTCAACTGCATATCCAGAATAAAGTTGCGATTCGCCTCATGCGACAGTTGAAGTTATCGTCATTTTCGCCGATCCTTTGACCAATCAACCATCATATCATGATATGACACTACTTTTATGATGAACAAACGACCGATATAGAGCCGCTGACGCGGATTGCGTTCTTGCATGAAGATTCACTATAAGATTTAGACATTTACACTTTTGGACTGGTATGAGGTGACCGCGTAGAGTAACTGTGGCTTGCCGATCCAACTTCAGTGCTTCAATACTTCCTGCGAAATAAGGTTCAGGGACGCCATTTACTGATCCGGAGAATTCGTGCCCCGTAAAGTGCGTCAGTTCTTGGAACCCTTGGCAGATGCGCGAATCATAATGAAGTGGTGACTGTCTAATGTCAGGCACAATCGCAATCCCTTGGACCCTTCATTTTGGCTCAGGTGAATGACGTCGCCCAAGATTTGACGTGTTGACGAATTTGTCGATGATCAACCATCACTTTTTGAGCAATCATTAATCATTAGTATCTAAATACCTAGCATGCTGTCAATGATTGTGGAGTGTCTCATTCCTTGTCTTTCTGCCGAGAGCAGAATTGGGACCATGAAGTCTCCAACAAATCGCTCTAGAGAGATCAATACGACTCGGCTGGACGATATGTCATGGCTGTTCAGCGGTGCTGTTGACAACCGGCTTTAAAACTGTCCTGACAGTAACAAAAAGGCAAGTTCGTCATGCGAGAGATATAGCGCCACTTAAAACCTGTTCCCTCGATGCTTGAGAAAAAACATTTCACTGGCTTCAGGGTAAATCGAGTTCTAGCCCCACCAACCCCAACGCCACGGAGAAATGGACACGTCTCCACAACACCAAAGCAAAAAAAAAAAAAACATCGCAAGGACGTGCATACACTACGCAAAAGAAAGGGTCTGGCCGGGGATTGAACCCGGGACCTCTCGCAAGCTATGCTGTAGGGTTTTCCCTAAGCGAGAATCATACCACTAGACCACCAGACCGATCGAATTGTGAGAACTCGCTGTGGAATTGCTGGAGTCAGAAGCCGAAATTGAGCTTTATCAACCTAACACAGAACACATGCATGTCCTTTAACAGTGCAGCTACTTCAGACTCGATTGCAAAAAGTTTCCCTTCTTTGATAGTTCCAACCAGCTAAAACTCAAGCTTTGCATTATTCTATCTCCACTAGGTCATTAAATGAGTATCAATGGTGCGATCTTGTTACCTACTTAATTACACAGTAATAGAGGATGACTCGCCTGGCATGTCAGCTGTACACACAAGGCGACCGCAGCATGCCGCACAACCTTGTTGCCTCACTTAATAAAGTGTACAAATCCAATGGAACCACGTGTCTCACTACACCATGTAGGACTTTTATCAGGCAAAGGGAATTTCTGCCCACCAAAAGTACATTCCCAGCAGCTCAACGGTTCATCAACATCAACGGAACTAATACCATTTATATTTCAGCATGAGTCTGTGCAGTGTATGCAGAGAGTCCTTTGTCTGGATGGATGCCGAGAATCGCCCCTCTCGCGAAATCTTCAAAAGCCATCATCGTACTCACAGGGACTGGATGCATGCGGTCAAGCAAGGCTGCAACATTTGTACATTACTGTACGATACGCTTTCATCAGGAGTCGCTGTTCACCTTGAAAAGTTTGATCTCCGAGTCATTGAGAAAACGAACCGCTCTCCTCGAGGGCCTTCGGATTACTTGCTGACATGGAAGAGCTTCGCTCGCTCTGACCAAGACCCCAGTATCGCAATTACCTTGAAACTCAACCCGTTAATTGAAGGGTTCGAAGAATCGCTCCCAATAACCGAATTGACTATTATTGAGACGGATGTCTGTCACAGTTCTATCGCGAGTCCTTTATCTTTGGAGGAGACCCTTGGCCCTTCGACCGACTCAGATGCTGCGTGGGATGTGATCAAGCATTGAGTCAGTCAATGTCAGCGAGAACATGTTGACAGCGGTCTTCGGAAAGATGTGGCGGCGCCGTGGTACCCAACTCGACTGCTCGATTTAGGAGACCCAGAATCGATAAACATGCCGCGGCTGATTGAGACAGCAACAAGCTTGCCACAAGGCCCTTACTTAACACTCAGTCACTGCTGGGGGAAAGAAAATGCACATCTGTGCCACCAAAGACAATATGAAAATCTTACATGCCGGTGTCCCTGGCCTCCCGAAAACCTTTCAAGACGCCATCTCCGCAACGCGCAAGCTTGGCTACCGGTATCTCTGGATCGATAGTCTATGTATTTTGCAAGATGATCAACAGGACTGGGCCAGAGAAGCAGCTCTGATGCACAAGGTGTACACCAATGCAGAATGTAATCTTGCGGCAGAGGCCTCGCAAGATAGCAGTGGAGGTCTGTTCTTCAAGCGTGAAGGGCTGCACGGTCAATGTGTCGCCAAGAACACGCGAAAAGATGTCACTGAACTATTTGTCGACTGTGACATATTCATGAGGGACATTCAAAATGACCCCTTGCAAAAAGTAAGTATTCCAAATATACCTCAAATAACACCCATTGGTGAGAGGTTGACTGGAACTAGAGAGCCTGGGTGCAGCAAGAGTGGTTGATGTCAAAAAGAACAATCCATTTCGCCAGAAACCAAGTCTTTTGGGAGTGCGATCATATCTGCGCCTGTGAAGTATTTCCTGCTGGGCTCCCAAATTGCATTCTGTACAATGGGAAAAGGCATCTCGCAGACATAATAGGTAAGGTCACGTCTTTGAAGAAACAAGAAATGGACACAGATGCGGAGATTAGCCAAACCCGGTTTCGCCTCTGGGTAGATCTCGTTGCGGATTACACTCACCGCATGTTGACGAAATCAAGCGATATATTGCCTGCCTTATCTGGTATCGCGAAATGGTTACAACCACATCTCGGTAACCCTGTTTATCTCGCTGGCCTCTGGAACAATGGCGATCTTCATCGTCAGCTTGCCTGGTATGCAGACACTCCTAATAATTCCAGACCGCACTATAGAGCTCAGAGTTGGTCGTGGGCATCAATTGACGGCCAGGCGGGTTGGATTTCGGAATGTCAGTCCGAGATTTGGTACGAAATATTCACTCCCGGACCAGATATCATCGATGCATCAGCCACTCTTGACGGTGATGATCCCACAGGGCCTGTCACTGGAGGTCACCTACTGATTACAGGTAGTATGGCTCGCGTGAAGAGTATCGACTATGAGCTTCCGCCGAGTCTATGCAGAGAAGACGAGATGAAAGTGAGTCCTAACAGGGTGCACTTCCACACCGATGTTAGCGGCTTCTAGTTTGACCAGTACTACGTACTTCTGCTGGGCACAATCGAGCTCAAAGAACCCCGGCATACATACTTCAACGAAGACTACATCTGTGTCTACTTGGTACTTAGGCCTTTAACGGGACAGCATGGTACTTTTGAGCGATGTGGAATTGCTGAGGAGCGGTATGCTGAAGCTAATAAATATCAAACATTGACAGCAAGAGGGACCTGGGATAAGCAAGACATACCTTGTGAGGAGTACATTGAGGATGAAGGAACATATAGAATTCGCATAGTCTAGAATCTTGGGGACTACCGTGTGTAATATGTCACATAGCGATATGAGTGCAGTAAGCGCATCAGATCCTGAGGTGAATGTTGATGAACCAACGAGCAATGGTGTCTATCTCATATAAAGGCAAGGTAAGAGTAGAATAGCTTGCTAACCGGGTTTCCGCTAGCGTGAGATTTGCACTGGTAGAGCTCCCTGCTGGAGTATCGGGAGTGGGTAACTATAGAGAATTGGTAAGCGACAGAAACAAACAAACCCCACTCTTGAAAGATTGGTACTAGAACGTGTGACATAGGTACTCGTGGATCTGACGAAAAAGGAGCCCCACTCAGAGAGTGGGCGGCAAAATTCTGGGAC
>JACYFE010010081.1:0-14743 GCA_014764975.2 Fusarium sp. DS 682
TCTCATCATTTCTTTTCATTCATTGGCAATCCGCCAATTCCACTCATTTTATGCTTTACATTCAATTCACGCGGAGTCATGATGCCACAAGACGAGCTGTCCGAAGTATCCCCCAAAAACGCCACGCAGACAAACGATGCAGAACGTAAAAACGAACGCGCCCCAAGGGAAGCCTCACTGATCGATCGCTTCACATGGGGCAATTTCACCTGCACTCAGTCCACCGGCGGTGTAGCCCTCATGCTATCGAAAAGTCCCTATTCATTTCGCGGTTTACACACTATCGGAGTCGTGGTCTTTATCCTCAACTTGGTGCTATTCATTCTCTTCTGCACAGCCATGGTTTGTCGGTTCGTACGGAGACCGTCCAGCTTTCTCAAATCCGTGACAAAACCCCCCGAGGCCTACTTCACAGGCTCATTATGGCTCTCAATAGCGACCATTATAATGGGGATACAGAGTTTTGGTGTTCCTCACGCTGGGTCCTGGCTCATCGATACTGTTCGGGTTCTATTTTGGATCTATGGTGCCATCACGTTGACATATAACATTGTCATTTTTGTGGTCATGTTCTCACTCGCGCCTTTCACGCCTGGGAGTATGAGTTCTCCAATATTTCTCATGATTTACAATGCCATGCTCACCGGGACTGTCGCGTCCGTCATCGCAGCCGATCAGCCTCCATCGCAACGAATGGCCATCATTGTCGCTGGCATTGCTTTCAAAGGTCTTGGATGGATCCTATGTCTTTTATTTCTTCCTCACTTCGTGGGCAATCTACTCGTCAACGGTCTCGGTCCCGTCAATCTAAGACCGGGCCTCTTTATCTCCGTGGGTTCAGCAGGCTATACCATCATAGCCCTGATCGGATGCGCCAAAGCAATCCCAGATGGCCACGGATATTTCGCGAAGCATCCCACTGCCGCAGAGACGCTAAATATCATGGCGTTGTGGATAGGCATATTTCTTTGGCTGTTTGCCTTTTGGCTTTTTGCAATTGCGGCGGTTGCACACGTGCCCATCTTGGTTTCGAAACTCCGCGGGGATAAGTCTCGACAGCAGATGAGTTTTGCGCTTCCTTGGTGGGCGATTGTCTTCCCTAATGTTGGATTTACAATTGCTACGGTGTATATTGGTGAAGAGCTGGAATCAAGCGCGATATCTTGGGTTGCGACGGTCATGACTATATTGGTGTTTGCGGCGTGGTTGATGGATTTTTACTTGCATATGAAGTCGATATTTCAGAAGCGCATCATGTAGAGAATTGCAGAAAATAGAGGATCCAAATCTAGGCAGGGTCACATTGTTCACGACGAGGTCTTTCGAGACCTCTACCCGCAAAGTCAATCAAGGCAGCCTTTCGAGCTGGGGTTGGACACATTAATCTAGAGTCCAGACATGATGGGGAGACGCTCTACGTCTTTGCCAAAACTTAAATAAACCTCCAAGTAATAGAATCGTCAATAGTTTAGAGTTATACAGGGCAATGTAAAGCGAAAGGATTAGTGATTCTCATTACTATATAGAAACTAAATGAATGACTACAGTGAGTAGTAATCCAACTTGCTGAAATGACTGGGATATATAACAGCAATACAAACTTCATCCAACCTTCCAGGCTAGAAACACAACAAACAGCACCAACAGTATTTCCCCATTGTTGGAAAGAGAGAACCTGTTTCTCTTTGTTGAAAAGAGCAAAGCTGTCTGTCACGTATTCAACCCACACAACACCATCTAGGCCTTGAGCTCAGAGGGAATATCAACGCACTTGGGGTGCAGCTCAATGTTGCGCTGGCTCCACCATGGGTTCTTGGCAGCGATGGAGATCAAGTCTCGGCCCTCGACATCAGCGTGAATACCAAGATAATAAGCCACATAGACCGTAAAAAAGTGTCCGTAGAAGAACTTTCGGAAGAAGTTACCCTGGTTAAGATCGATGTTGATGAACTCAATGTTCTTGTTCTGGGGAATGTCCTTGCTGCCGAACAGACCCTCAAGCGTCTTAACCTTATCCTTGGTGTATTGATCGGCATTGGAGTCTAGGAAAGTAATGATGGCTTGTTTTTCTGTGGGGTTCGAGTAAGCTGCAACTTCAGTGTGCGAGAACTCGTGCAGGAGGTTCCTGTGCGTAGGCACCATGGCGATTTCGTTGAAGAACATGGTAGTCTGCTTGAGAAGCGTGACGTACCAATCCGCGGTACTCAGCAGCGCAATACGGCTGTTCTGCAACCTATTTGCAATCTCCTGGGCCTTCTTGAGTGTACCCTCGTGGAACTCAGTCTTCAAGAAGTTGACTGAATCCTGGAGTTCCTTGTGGTAAGACGAGGGTGTGATCTTGAGCTTGTGGAAGAGGTCCAGGAAAATGGAAAAGAACTGCTGGACGTGGTACAGAGGATACTCTCGATCAGCGTGACGGAGCTTGTACAAGATGAGCGAAGTGTTGTGCTCCTCACACAAATGCGCAATCTTGCCACCGCCAGAGAGAACGATGAGATTCTTGTTACCAGTCATCTCACGCATAGTATCAAAGAAGAGACACGGCTCAACAGACCAACCACTGTAGCACACAATGATAGCCAGCGTAGTGGGATCTTTCATGACAGCCCTGTCGACGAACCAGTCGAGGTCATAGTCGTTGATAACCTGGACATGAATGGGGATCTTCTCGTTGAGGAAGAAACCCTTGACGATGTCGGAGACGACAGAGGAGCAGCCCATGCCATAGAAGACGATGCGCTTGAATTGCCCGGATTCGATCCTCTGCTTGAGATCTGGATTCAGCTTGGAGAGGTCATACTCGTGGCCCCAGAGGATACTCTCAAAGAGAGGATTGCCGAGCATGGGCTGGAGACGTTCGAGACGGCCTTGCATTTTGGTGATTCTGTGATATGTTAGAAACGAAGGTAAGGAAAGGTATTGTGTCTTACGTACGGGTTTGTTGTAGTAATGAAGTTTGAAAGATTGCACCTTGTACGGCGAAGATAGTAGTCAAGTGAAGTTGTATTGGAATGTTGAACTGTTGTTTTTGATGAGGAGTCTATCTGGGTTTCTCGATCTCTTTATATACCCATTTTCGATCCCTTTATTCAGTCTGATCAACGGAGTCCTGAGTCTCCCCGAGATGCTCGTCAACTTGCCGCTCGTCCTTCCCCCTCGTACAACCCCCCGTTACTATCACATGGCATCATGAAGATTGTCAGTTTCTCAAACTTGGTGAATATCCTGGGTGGTTTCGGTACACGGGAAGTTGTTGATCCCGTACATGGAAGTTGATCCTGTACGGGGGGGCGCATCTCAACGGCGTTGTACATCGTACCGTCCCCACAGCTACAAGAGTCCTAATTCCCACTTCACTTGCGAATCTGTTGCATCTACCGCTTCAACTATTACCTTGATGGGATCATGGAGGGTCTCTTGACGGTCGTCGATTAAAGTTTAGTTATCTGCGGACCGAGTCGCAGGATGAACCGTTCCCCCCATGTTATTGTGGAGGGTATCGTGGCGGCTGTTGCGGGTAGCAGTAAGATTATCTACCGGTTGAACTGTGTTTTGAACCGCTACTCAAACAATATTATTGGGGGTTTGTGATGGAGGTCGTCGTGATGGCTGCTATCGGTTAAAGTCAGATCATCTTCGGCAGTTGATCTACCGCTTGAGCTGTTGCTGGAACTACTACTGCAACGGGCTTACGGAGCGTTTCGTAATGGTTGTCGTTGATAAAGGTCAGATCATCGTGTTCTTGGTATGCTTCGGAAGGGTTGCAAAATGTTTCATATTAGTCATTACTTATATGGACGCATGATAATTATACAACATGACTATTATAAGCTTAGATTGCGGTATTGATTGACCTGACAGGATGAGATATTCGTAAATGCAAAGCACTCAATGTGTTAACCGTCAAACCATTTACAGACTATTTATGACCAAGTCATACTCTGAGGGACTCGTGTAAGGGCATAGATTATCCTCAGTTCGCGTAAACTTTCCTCAGCGTGTCCATGTATGAGCAACTGCGTGATAAACTTAGGATTCAAATCCCTGCTATTCTCGCATGTTCCAATACATTCTTCTATGCTATAGGCGCTTTTACGCGTAAGAAGATGACATATAACATATAATATATCAACACGAGGTTATACATATGGACCCACCTATAATAGTAATACAAGACACTAACAACTCATCAAGATCTACATTAGGATTCCCCGGAGTCTCCGCCCTGAGTAAATGACATGGACTAGGTGGAGATAGGTTAGCTTCGGCTCTCACTAATGCGTCGGAACAAGACCGCCCGAGCCGTCCCGCCCCTTGTTACAGAGTAGTAGCCGCGGTGGAAATGCCGGAGTATCGACGCGCAATCACCCCGCCTAGGCCTTGATTATGCAGGTCTCAGCTAGCCAAAGTTTATTTCGCTGATTACAATTCCTGTTTGTTCAACTACAGTTGATCATCCCTTGCTGCATTGGCCTCCATCTTCAGACCCGTCTTGACGTGACTTGTGCGTTAGTGCTGGTTCGGAGCCGAGGCTTTCGGCCCGTGCCATTAGTCCATGACAGACTACGTACAGTTTGACTGACAGCTACACCCTTGAAAGCATTAGACACGACTTACCGCGTTAGTCGTATGCGGCATATACTTTACTCATCTTACATGGCCAGGGTACCTATGATGCCTTGTAATAAAGGCACACGCTATAAAATATCTGTATCCGTTTTTGCTCAGAGATTGTCCTGATATGCCAATTTGCACTGCTTGTATCTCTTGTTACATAATCTCATCATAAGTTGAATCCATATCGAAATGGAAGTTGAAACCATTGCGGAAACCAACTCGCACCATGTGCGGAACTGGGTTCCTCTGCTAGATGAGCCCGCCTACAAACCTCGCAAAATACGCATTGTCTGCGTTGGAGCCGGCTTTTCTGGCCTAATGCTAGCCTATGAAGCAAAGTACAATAAAGACCTTCAAGGCTTTATCGACTTGACCATCTATGACAAGAACCAAGACGTTGGTGGAACATGGCTGCTGAATCGATATCCCGGTGTTGCAGTGCGTTTGTTTCAAGCATAGATTCAACAGAAATTCTGAACTGACATCTGGGCAGTGTGATGTTCCTGCGCACATTTACACTTTTCCTTTTGAACCTAACCCAGACTGGTCTACGTTCTATGCATCGGGATCTGAGATCTGGTCGTATATCAAGAGAACGTCGGATAAGTATGGTTTAGCTGAGAATGTCAGATTTCAGTCGAAAGTGACTCAAGCGACTTGGGACGATGTCTCAGGTAAATGGAATCTAGAGATTCAGCAGGACGGAGAGGAGAAGGAGGACGAATGCGATATTTTGATTGACGGATCAGGATTTCTGAAGTATGTATACCAAAAGAACATTCGGCGTTTTAGGACTGACATCTTTAGTAATTGGCATTGGCCTGATATTCCCGGTCTTCATGACTTTAAAGGAGAGATTGTTCACACTGCAGATTGGTGTGTCTTTGCCCGCATTCCTGTTCTTACGCTTTGTTACGCTAACAGAGAATTTCCAGGAACTCTTCTATCAATGTAGCAGGCAAAAAAATCGCGGTGATCGGCAACGGCTCGTCTGGTGTCCAAGTCCTCCCACATCTACAAAAGACGGCTGCCCAATTGACAACCTACGTTCGCACGCCAACATGGATATTTGCCAACTACGCGTCTGAACTTACAAAAGATGGCAAGAACTTTGCCTTCACTGAAGAGGAAAAGAAGGAATTTCGAGATAACCCTGCCTCGCTCTGGAAGTTTCGCAAGGAGATTGAAAACAGGTTTGTCAAATATCCCCACTAGCTGCTCTTAATAACTCGTATACAGCCAAGACAACTTCTGGAACGTCTTCTTCAAAGACACAGCCGCTCAAAAAGATGCCCTTGAGAAAGCGTACAGCCGTATGCGGGAACGGCTAGGCAACGACAAAGAGCTCTGCGAGAAGTTGATCCCTGACTATGAGTATGGGTGCAGACGTCCAACACCAGGCGATGGCTACCTCGAAGCTCTACGCCAGGAAAATGCACGCGTCACTTTCGATCCAATCGTCAAGATCACAGAGTCTGGGATTCAAACCACCCAGAACCATACTGACTTTGACATAATTGTGTGTGCTACGGGGTTTGACGCTAGTTTCCGCCGCTCGTGGTCTGTGCAGGGCCGGAATGGTTATCAGCTTCATGAAGCATGGGATGATACGCCTGAAGCGTATTTCGGGATTGCAGCGGCAAATATGCCGAATTATTTCATCTTTATCGGACCAAACAGTCCGGGTAAGTGGCACCTTGCAAGAGAAGTAGGGTTACATTATTGATAGTCGGCAGTGGGCCACGGATCACTTCTCGACAGTGTGTTTTGTGTTGCAAAATGGATATTGAAGTGGTGTCGAAAGATTGCAACGGAAGATATCAAGTATACACTACCAGCGGACGTGCATGATATGATGGAGTGCGCTGACGTTGCAATAGATCAGCCTGTGTGAAACAGCAAGTGGTGGATGACTACAACGTCTATCTGCAAGAACTCCTCAAGCGGATGGTGTGGACTGGGTCATGTCGAAGTTGGTACAAGAATCGAAAGAAAGATGGACCTGTCACTGCTGTGTACGGTGGAAGCCGACATCACTTTAGAGGTATGAAGTCACTTGCTGTGCCATATGGGAACATTTCGTTTGCTAACTTGTGTTAGAAATTCTTGAAAGCTTTAGGACGGAGGATTTTGATATTGAGTATAGATCAGTCAACAGATTTCGCTTCATGGGCAACGGAAGGACTTTGAGGGAGTCAAGGGGAGAATACTATGTGCAGAAGTAGGGTTGGCCTGATTCGGATAGTATACAACTTGATACTGTGTTCTTGATTACCTATGACAATTGCTAAGTCTATCCTCGCGTCTTGTATTTCCTTGTATAGTTATGAAATCCGGAAGACTTCCATAGCTTTCCATAGGTCCAAAAGGAAACATATTTGTGATATATAATTGCCGACAGTGATGTACATGACATATCATATTCTGACTCAAACGGCCTGAACGGTAGACATGTAGCATGCATGATACCCAAAGCACCCAGTTTACGTAACCAATTCAAACTTTATTCTCGGCTTGCAATTCCTATCGAAAGCCCCCACGTCGAACTGAATCAGACACGACACCTCTTGGCATTTCTGTCTATCAGATCACGATCCCTTATCTTTCGCTCCTGAAGTTGACGCAAGTGGATCCTCGGCGGACAAAGGGCCCTTCATCGGGGTGTTGGGCTCCAGAAGGCGGGGGATAGTGATAGTGGAAGAGACGGGCAGACGGGAAGCAGGGATAGAGGGTTGATATATGATATATGCGATGCAATGCATCACATTGCAACGGAAGCGAAAGCGAAAGACAACTCAACGTCAAAGACTTGTCCTACCCCGCATCTAGACGCTAGCTTATCTCTAACCGAGGTCATGAGGACATCGACTTGCTTCTTTGAATGTTTCTAGGAATCAGGATTGTAAGCCAGGCACGCACCTACAGTGTCAGGAGAGTTTTTCATCTACGGTTTTCCATTTCCAAGCAATTTGCCGCACCCCAACACCCAGAAAACACCAGGAAAATCTCACAGCAGCAGCCCAGCTTCGTCGATATCACTATGGGTTCTACCAACACTGTTTCGACTGCTTTGAAGTCCATGCCCACTCTGAAGCTAAACGATGGAAACGAAATTCCAATGGTCAGTAGTAGCCTGATAATGTTTATCAACTTTGTATTTGACTCTCAATAGCTAGCTTATGGTCTGGGTACTGCACACTTCAAGAAAGGTGGACGGACCGACTATGATGAAAATGTGTTCAACTACACATTAACAGCCATAAAATCCGGCTTTTATCACCTCGACGGAGCTGCAGGTTAGTTTCTAGGCTCTTTACAAAATTCGTAGCAGTTCTAACAAGTGTTTAGCGTACGGAAACGAAGAAGAGCTCGGCGAAGCCATCAGAGAATGCGATGTGCCTCGTGAGAAGCTGTATGTTGTCACCAAGCTCAACGGCTGGAAGAAGCAAAACGTGCAGGCCGCTTTCGACACCTCGTTGAAAAAGCTTGGTCTCGATTATGTGGACCTGTATCTCATTCATGCGCCTTTCTTCGCCGAGACGCCCGAGGACTTACAGGAAGCCTGGGCCTCCCTCGAAGCTATCAAAGAATCTGGAAAGGCTAAATCCATTGGTGTGTCCAACTTCATACAGGAGCACATTGAGACTATCCTCGCTACAGCAAAGATCACACCGGTGATTAATCAAATTGAGTATCACCCGTATCTGCAGCATGGGACTCTGCTAGAATTTTGCCGCAAGAAAAACATAGCTCTGTCTGCGTATGCACCGCTAACAGCTATCATACGCGCAAGACCGGGTCCCGTAGATGAGCTGTATGCGGAACTGGCGAAGAAATATGGTGTTACTGAGGGGGACATCGCATTGCGTTGGTGCATTGATCAGAATATTGTGGCAATTACTACAAGTTCTAACAAAGAGAGGTTGGAGAACTATATGGCGAAGGTATGGAGTTTCAAGCTGACGACTGAGGAAATCGAGGCTATTGCGAAGATTGGGGTGCAGAAGCATTTTAGGGCGTTCCAGAATCAGTGGGTTGCTGAAGATGACCGACGATAGAATCTTCGATTTGGCTTTAAACCAGACAATAATAAGGTAGCTGCAAACCTTGAGAAATGCATTAGTTCAGACCTTCGCCTCTGCAGTCATTGCTATTGCTTCGATGCTATTCGATACTATACGTGATAATATTCCCTTTCCAATCTATTGCAGGCAATGAGAACAAACTTGAGCTAGCTACAATAGGAAGAAAAGAACAGGCTGGGACCAAGGAGCAGAGCAACAAAGAGAGCGGTACTAGTTCAAAGATGTGGCTTGAATGGCTCACGCGTTGGAATGAGTAACGCGGGGTAACACGTGAAAGCTTACGCAACGGCACGGCAAGGTTCTCTAGGGAACAAAGCTATGCTAAAGTCTTATATACACGAGCCAAAATAGGATATTCATAGAAGATGGCTTATGCATATTGAGGATACAGTTTAGTTGTGGCTGGTCTGGAACTCGAATTGGCTGAGAAAAAGGTTTGATGGTCTAATAGAACAGAAGTCAATTGGATATAGCCCTTCCTCAGAGCCGGCAAGTTCTGTCTGGTCTAACTTCAAGTTGTGAGCTAAATATGTTATTTGCAGCTGAGGCTTGTACTTGAAATCTTATATTCGCTCAACGTCACCTCAGTAAAATTGGCCCACTCAAAGTTTCATACTCATTCATGGAAAACTACAACCGCATTATTGGCATCCTCTGAGTCGTTGGCGTTGGCTAGACCTTTCTTCAAAACCTACTCCTGTTTAGTGTTTATGACGCAGGCAATTATGTACCTTGTTGCATATGCTGCTCAATTATCAACTGTAGAGTACATGAAGCATACTTGATCTACCTAGGTAGAGTGATGCTAGTGACTTTCAACCTATCGTACGAGCACGTAGACTAGCTCAAACTCTATTAGCGGAAACTAGTTCAGGCTTCAGTTTTGCATAGTCTGCTGACCCGAGTATGGAATGTGACATGGAGATATACGCTGTCCACGGCTAGATCTGTATTGAGAAAGAGCCCAGAGCTGCTATATAAGTGCAAGGGTGATCCCCAGCATTTATCCCCCTTCTTCATTCAACACAACTATCTTTCCACCACTTAGCCTTACCTCAACAACAAGCACTTCAATCTTCATGCCTTCTCGATCCACCAACATCCAAGTTAACAACAACACCGGCCAGGACCTTGTTCTCCAGGACAAAAGCCTTGATCACGGCATTTGGACTGCTGGTCTTGAGCCCCCACAGCTCATCCGCAATGGAGGTCAAGGAACCTTCCAAGCAGAGTCCGCTGGGATGATGACCGGCGATCAAGGCCAGGTAAACTACTCTAGCTCTGCTGGGAGGTTCACCCTCAACTTTGATAACCCTTATGTCGGGAGTAATGACTATAGCGAGACGGTTCCAAATGGTTACTCCGCTTCTCGTAGGGGCGGAGGGGGCGATAACTCTGACATCACCTGGACTCTCGGTATGTTTCTAACGTTGGGTTGAGTACTTTTGACTTGCTAATGCTTATGGTAGAAAAGGTTAATTAGGCCTTGCTACCGCCGGTTTGGAAGTACGAGTGACGGTATATACCGACCGTTAAACGAGTTGAGCTTGGTAGTGGAGGTCCTAAGGTGATATTTGATGAGTGTCGATGCTGGCTTTTAGAGGTAGATTTGTTCAAGCCATGGTGACAATCGTTCAACCATCAGAGTAGCCAGGTCAGGCTAGGCCATGCATAAATTGTTTCGTAACATTTCCTGTTCCAAGGTTTTGGATATAGTGTCTACACCCGCTGTCTCACCTTTCAGAGTGCCCGCAACCACAGGAGTCGCACCTAAACGTATTTGTGTGACCTTGTTCCACACTGGGCTTCCAAGTAACCATCTAAAGGATCAGCATGGAAGTATTATTGCTCAAAATACTTATGGATTAGCCGTTAGACAGCCAGCTTGTCTAGACTTCATCATGTATGCAGACGCTTATAGCAAAAATGCAGTCTTGATGTTAACAGAGGGTCAGGAGTAAAATGCACACTTATTCATCCTTTATTTACCATTCTCCAACCAACGTAGCCCATTTTGAATTACAAATGTGTACTTGTCAGAGACATCACAAGTATTCCGCTTCAATCTCTATTCACACCGTATTACAATGCCTCCAGACCAACTTGTACACCTACACTCATTTTTTATACTCAAATTGTCAGAAACCACCGTGCATAAACCTGTCTTGATTGTTGTTTCCTCTTCAATTGCGGGATCCTCTCCTCCCATAAATAGACCATGGGTATTCTGGTGTCGCGGCGGGATTTGCTGCAGAACCTGGAGCTTGAGGCGGAGCTTGACGTGGTGACGGCCGCTGCGTGTTTCCACTTCTGTGGTTGACAGGCGGTGCTGACAGTCGAGTCTCTAGGAGATCACCATAGGTAAATGCTCGTCTTGGACCTTGGGGAATCTTGTGAGCGCCCAAGTACCGTCCACGCGTCTGCTGCATATTCTGCATGGATCGCCTGAATTGATCCTGGTCCGTCTGCTGTCTCTGCCCTTCCAAACTGGCTCTTGGAAACTAACTGGGAGTGGATTTCGTGGTGTTGACAACTGGAGACGCAGTAGAAAGATAATTCTGGGTCGATGACAATGATGCGGGTCTAAAGTGGTTGATAGGAGTGAAATTCGCTCCTCTAGCCCGTGCCTTGGAAGACTCATTGCTCATTTGAGGCCCATTCGATGTTTCAACTTGGGCTCGCGCAGTGCAGGATGTGCCATTCAATGCACTTGACTCCTCTTGCCTGCTTCCAGATGCATGGCATTCGCTGTTCGGAAAGTCGAGATACCCAGCAGATTCCATCAGGTTGTCATTAGATGGCAGCCAACCTCTGTCGCGCGTGGCTGAGCGGTCACGAGGAGCGCCGTTATTCACCTCGGTGGTCTGGGGGCCATTATTCATCTCAATAGTCCGGGGCCCGATATTCATCTCAGTGGTCTGAGGAACAGCGACGGAATTGTTGGAGGTGTCGCAGAGGTCGCTTCTCACGGTATTTTGACCATATGAGGTTTCGTTGGCGACTTGTCGATCTGGCAAACCTGCAAGGCTAGACTGACATGGTTCACGCTTTATGCGGGACTGATCTTGCTGGTCATGTTGGATAATTGGCCTCTCGTCGGATTCACTGTCGGAGTCGGAAATCTCGATTCCATGTTCCTTGCTGGTCCCCGATTGGTAAAATTGTTCGAGGTGTTCCTGGGTGTCCGGGCTCTGCGATGCATCATCATATGTCATAGCGCTAGAGGTATTCGCATTACCTACAGAAAGTCAGTGGACGTTGTAGTATTTACCGAGTCTGGGCTTACTTGAGGTGCTAGCATTTTTCAAAGCCAAGTATTCGTTGACTACATATCTATAAGGCATGCTACTGTCCGTAGGGTGATACTCTTGTAGTTCATCGACAGCAACCCACCCAGAACTACAGTCTGTAGGAAACTGTGGTTGATCGAAATACATGACGGGGTATTGCCGCTCCGAAAACAACGGCCCGCTGGGTTTGTAGTCCGGGATCCAATCTGGTGTTCCGACGGTGGTCTCCGGGTTGTACTCGTAGCAAAATGGAACCTGATTCACGTCAACTTAGTCAAGTAAATGTCATCTCATCATCGTCGCAACACTTGCCTCTTTCAGCAGGCCGACGTTCTTCAGCGTGATAGCCCACTTGTCAAAACAGAATGTTTCCCAAGGGAGGATGATGACTGCGTAGAAACTGTCGTCCGGTTCCCAGTATGCTTTGTAGACGTCGCCGGGCTTAGGATCAACTAAAGCACACGAATGGTTGCGCTGTGTACGAGGGGCCGCACTTCTTGGCGGAACCGTAGAGCTGACCCTGCTAGAAGGCTGGCCTGACTCGTCATAGGACGGTCGTCGAGCCACCATGTTGTTCATGTTTGCTTTGTTCTCGTCGCAGTTGAGAACCAGAGTCCCCAGGGCACGGATTGCGCCCTCATGCCCACGTTCCTGACGACTATTCGGATCACTGCAACTAGATAGGTGTCTCGCAGCTCCTTTCAAAGCGTTCTTCAAGAATTGTTTGTCATCCATTTCGCATGCGACGATATACCACTTCTCATTGTATTCGACAATGATGTGTTTCTTGACTGCGTTACCACTCTGGTACACTTGGTCGAACTCGATTGTCCGGCCTCCGGTGAGATTGTCTGTTTCAGTCAAGCGGGGGCGTTTCTCGCCATGGGACGTGTGAATAGCGGTAGAACTTGCGCGTCGCTTCTGGTGAATGGCAAGGTTGGGTTCATCGGCCTCGTCGTCTTGAACTCGGCTGACCGGGATGTCTACCTTGGGCGCTTCTTGGATGCTGGCTTGTGTCGGAACTGGCTCCTGACCTGGTCCAGGTGTTTGAAGTGAGTCGATAGTGTCGGCCTGCGCATCATCGCCGTGCTGCATAGGCGTAGAAGTCTGTGCCATACGCTGCCGCCACTCAGTAACCACCTCATCAAAAAGAGAGGGGCCGACAGCATCGATGAATTGAAAAGCCATACGCTTCTGCTTCTGTAAGAATACATCTTGGTACTTGCGCTCCTCTTCATCTTTAGAAGCCTCCCATTGATCTTGAATTTCCTTGACCTGGCGCCCAGTTTCATCGACCAATTGGCGGTAGGATTGTAGAGTAGCTTCATCGGCTCCGAGTAGATTTGAGTTTACTGTTCTCATCGCGTTCGCCCAAATCTCTCGGACAACGCCGAGTCTCTCCTTGTAGGCTTCTTCTGGTGTTTTCTCGGGGCGGATGGTGATCTCAGTCCTCCATGCCTTGACAAATTCCTCAAGGAGGACGTCTCGCTCGGAGGGCTTGAGAGAGCCTCGTTCCATTTTTTCGTGCTCAAAGCTTCAGAAGCTGAGTGTCGACAGTGTTTGCTGGCCAATGTAGGTTGCCGTGCGGAAAGAAGTGAGATGGTCGTGATTGAGGAGATCAGCGACCTGCGAAAGACAAAGAAACGAATGCGCGTAGAACCATGAAAATCTCTGACTTGTGAGGAGGAGATGTCCCGTCGCGTCGTGATTTGCTGCGTTGTTGATGACAGCCTGATTTTTGTGCTGGTCCAATCAGAATATACGTGAGCAGGGGTGAGCAGTGCTTGTCCTACAACAGATCAAGCAGCCAATAGTAAGGCTCTATTCCATCCTGGTCACCGCCGGCATCGCTGATTGCTGTCACTTTTTGTACTTGCACGCAGTGCTTGTGATGAATCTAGTCGGTCGATTTGAGTATACACAAGTCACTAAAACGTGAAAGACTTCATACAAGAAATCCCATCAATTACAGAAACGTTCTGGAAATGGTTATATCCATCTTACTGATTATAATTATAATTCATCCAGACTTTCTCTTGCATGACAATTATTGAATTACACACTTTAGAGGTCAAGTTGCTCAAACACCGGAAATGAGGCTAGCGCTTTACTATCTTCTGCCCATTCCGATTATGATGAAGGTTGAAAGATGACTCTATGAATTTCTTCTGGGAAAAATACGCAAACCTTGTTGATGTTGATGCTATTGATATTCTAAAGCAGAAAGCAATGAACTTCTTTATTCAGGACGCCTAACTACCTATAGACTAATCCTTGTGCTTTGCTATATACTTTGTACTTCTCTTCCGTCCATAGACTTCTTCGCTAGCCTCTAGAGCAACTAGTTTCTCCATTTCCTGCTGCTCCTCCTCATCTAACTCCGGGACTACCTCCTTCTTTGGTTCTCTCAACTTGAGGGGGTCTTTAGGCTTTACTGTAACCTTGGTGCTGTCTTGAACCGCTTCTCCTTCGTTATCTTCGTCACCATCGTTGTTAATACCTCTATAAGGTAAATAGTAGGGTTAGCAATTAGTTAAATTAAATTAAATTAAATCATAATTTGATTTAACTAAGTATATACCTTAATTTAACTAATTAGTTAAATCACTTTTTTTTTTTTAATTATAGTTAAATTAAATGACTAATTTGATTTAACTAATTAGTTAAATCAATTTTTCTTAGTGACTATAGTTAAATTATAATTTAACTAACTAGTTATTAGTTAAATTAAACCTTATTTAAAGAAAAACA
>JACYFE010010088.1:0-13240 GCA_014764975.2 Fusarium sp. DS 682
ACTTGCATATATCGCGTGCCCAGCACATCCTCAACAGGTCAAAATAATTATCTCCACTCATTTCTATAATCAATAAAAGAAGCTTCTTTTAGGTAGCTATTTATTCTGGCCAACTTTCGTGTAAGTGAAGTTGACGAATTTTGGTGGTGCTATTTTTTTTTTGCTTGACGAAAGGGTGGGGTTGGCGAAAGGGGGGTTGTATATGGTAATAGATGGCTTGCCTGCAGACGAAAGAAGATGGGTGGTTCTGCATCGTTGACTATTTAGGTCGCGACAGCGGTTATTTACAGCATACGTGATCAAGTCCAAATTGAGTAGATAGTTCAGAGAAGATCCGCATCCGTCTGCCATCTTGTCATTCGGGGTTCTTAATGCCGGAGGCTATTCCATCGGATCCTTCCCGTCGTACATTTATTGACCAGAGTCCCATAGAGATTTATCCGTGGTGCCAACATAATATCCTCGCCTCTCAACATGCGGTCGGCCTCGCAACTTTGGCCGACTTTCTTAGCCTACACCGTTTCTCTCTGGATATCAGACGTCTACGCTAGTCGTCTGACTTCTCGTAGCTTCGCGTTCATTACCCCCCACGCAGAGTACTCTAGCTCCGTAGGAGTCTTGGGCTGCAAGGTTGATACAAATCGTATCGCTTACTGGCCTTTGGACGTCGGATGCGATGGAATATGCGTCAAAGTCTCAAATGAGGGGCGCTCCCTTCATCTTCTACATATTGATAAGTCCGGGGGTGCATATGATATTTCGTACGATGCTTGGAACTTCCTAGGTTTCGGTGCATCAGCTATCGACAACCCCCAGGCCGGTGGAGGGATCCAGATGTCATACGAGATCGTCGACACATCGGAATGTCGACATTTGCTTCACGAGGGTAAACTGCCCCTATCAGCCGCAAATAGCATGAATTACGTCTCGTTATGCACCAGTCAACCTACGAGCTGGGTTGCGCAGAATTATCAGTTGTACAACATCAATGATCCCCTTTGCAAATATGGCGTCGATGAGAAATGTAGCCTAGATCTGACTATCAGTAATCAGCCACGCTGTCCAAGCGCTCTAGGTAATCCCCTACAGATGGAATCAAAGGTTAAGAATATTGCGTACGGTACCGGACAAATCGTCCCGGTGTAGATAATTCTAGAAGCCCATGCATTGCTTTGGCAGGCTGACTGGGATGCGTCATTTGAAGTTGCTGTAATGCATTGTGTCTCTTCTTTCTTTCTATAGAGGAATACTTATCTCGTAGGTAAAGAGCAAGGTACAGGGTATGCAATTAGTACAAGGAAGCCAGACATTCAGATTGAATAGTGCCTGTGACAAGCTATGACTATTTTAAAAACATGAAACAAGCAAGGTTTATTTCAAGAACATAATACAAATTCTCTTAAATCCATTAAACATACGTTTTTGCGCTTATTTGTTCCTTACGTACCTATTCTACTACTATTTACTCTCATCCAATTTGAAAGTTATGTGTTTGATCTAACAAACGTTATCGATACATGCGCAGAGGCCTTTGAGAGGCATTTTGCCTTCTAAGACTTGTTGGCGAAAACACTCTAGATGCATTAAATGAACACCGCAGTCTTTCCAAACAACGTCTTCGACATCTACGGGGTTTTGCTTATTTTCACTGCAAAAGCCACCTTTGCATACAACACAGGTCCTGGTCCCGACGACGCGTTCACGGGCCAACGAGTCTGTCATGATAGTAGGGAGAGCAGATTTAGGGTCGTTATTTTTCTTTTGCCTTTCAATGTCCGACATGGAGTCGATCATAGTTCTTCTGAATTTCTCATCCCATTGCTTCAAAGCCCACGAACGGATATGTTGCGGAGAGTCATGGAGGAGTTCGGCGAAAACCGTGATATCTCTTTCATAGGCTTCGTTCAACACGTTACATAGGTTTTCGTCGATATTAGTCTCCAAAAGTCGATGATAAACGCTAACTCGATCAGCGTAGGCAGTCATCTCATCCCCCAATCCTTGGTTCAGATGGGCTTCATCTCGCATAATATCGTCATCACGGTTAGCGTTTGGCCTATATCTTCGCTTTCTCCGGACTGGGTAAATTGGGGTGTCAGGTGCTTTAGGTTCAGGCGAACTATACATTCTGGCTTCCTCTGGCATCATATCATGATCGCTCGCAGCCGGCATTGTATTGTAGCCATAGTCCATGCGCTTAGCTGGTCGGCCTGACTCCAATCCGAACTGCCCGTTCATTTCATGAATGTTTCTCTTATTGTTGGGTGGACTATGCATTATGGCTTCCTCTTGCATGACATGGTCATGATTCAAGCGCTTAGCTGGTCGGTATGACTCAGGCTCAAGCTGCCCGTTCATTTCCTCATTATTTCTCTTATTATTGCGTGGACTATACATGTTTGTGGTAAAGTCCGCGGAGCCGGTCCCAATGTCATTTTCCGGAAGATGTACGAAAGGGATAGATGTGCCTTTCCTAACTTTCTTTTGTGCATATGAGTCTTTTTGATCATCCGTTGAGTCTCTACTTCTTTTCATCTTGACGTGTCCTTGATTCGCGTTCTTTTTTAATTTTGTTTTAACCTTAATCACTTTGCCGTTTAACCCTTATATATACAGCTGACGCCAAAGTCAAAAAGGTCACTTCCGTTTCTGGCTTTGTGGTTTTCCTTCTTGTAACAAAAAACCATATCAATCACAACCAGCTTTGAAGCCCGTTCTGGTATTACGGCAGCCTGTACTGGACTGTCTGTTCGTTAGGTATCCTGAAAACGCGTCCTTAGTCCGAATTATACACAGAGGTACGTACCAGTCCGATTCCGTAGGTGCTAGATTTCGACGGAATCGTCTAGCATATGAATCTACCTTTGAGAATTCATCGGGCGCCTAGACTCTGGTATGAGCCTGTGGCGAGACAGAATATGTTAAGATACTGTACCATTCGCCTCCATTCGAATGCATACTTTAGATAAAAAAAGCCTTCAATAGGTTACCCATCATGTTGAGAGGTTTTCGACACAAGAGCAGGCAAGTTTGGAACAGAATTAAACGGTCAACAACTTTAACATCATTTAGCTGATTCTAATTCGCTGTACATTTTGATACATCCTTTGCATCACCTACAGAAGGTTCCGTGTCTCATCAATATTGATACAGTTACAGAATCCCCAGTGTGACATGCCGTACTCTCTAATTTTGTCCTGGAACCATTCAGAACGTATGAGGTGAACTTGCACTTTTTCTAGACGGCGTCGAAACTTTCTATCGTGAATGCCGTCTCACTTAAGTGGTATTTGATACTGCTACATGAGTCTCCTGGGTTTCTAACTATCTCTACTGTACAAAGCAGAGCCTTTATGCCATCTGGGTTGAAGAGCCTTGGGACTGTGAGACCATCGAGCTAACTCAAACTTTGCAAACATTGTAAACATATCTGAACTACAGGTGTCGAAAACATACCTAAGATCCAAATCAGATCTGGACTGGAGCGTCACCAAGCATAGTAGCTCATGCTGCTCGACTATCGACCAATCCTGCCGAAGCAAGTGCTATAGGCTCCCCTTTCTGTTTGATTATTCCTCATGGTTTCTGAAGCTCGATTGGCGCCTTCATGTTGACCTGGCTCAAGTAATTATCTTGCGTGGCTCACTATAGCAATGGGAGAAGAATCACGTACTTGACCTCTGGAGATTTTGTCCATGACATCTAAGGTTTTTAATGCTACCATTCTAACGCTTATATGGGAGACTCTAGTTGCTATTCAAGTCACTTAACAAAGTCTCAAGTACGCCTGGGAGGTTGGTTAGATTGGCCCTCTTTGTATTTAATGGCAAGAAATTTGATTAGACGGAAACATACAGTATACATCTATGTATATAGGCATCGAAACATTGGCATCCAGCACTATTTGCGGAACAGGGTCTGAAGACAATATGTTGACCCTTCTATGTTCTGGAGAACCTACTTACTAGAAAATAATATATATACATGTACCGCATTTCTTATCCACACCAAGCTGGAATAAATTATATATCATAACATTCTATTAGTATGTCTGAATTGTTTACCTTTTACCTTAATTCTACAATAATACTATGACAATGCGACCAAGTTCCTACGAGAATGTCGATTTCCAAGACCTTCCTTTATGCCTGTCTATCATACGTTGCATGCCCTGTTGAATCTGCCAGGCGACTAACTATCTGCGCTACATAGTGTCGGTTCTGCCTTAAATATTTCTCGGCAATAGCTGGTGGAGGTTGGCAAACGTGTTTCCAGAGAGAATTCAAAGTTTCCATCACCACAGCCTCTGTATTATCCCCTATGGATAGACTTCCGTATAGGATAATCTTGGCGAGCATGCAGCATGATTCGGCAATAACAGAAGGCTTGACCCCAACAAACTCTCGATGGTAAAGCGATATTTCAGACAAATAAGCTGCCATACTAGCGAGTTCCTTATTTCCAGGCTCTCCTACCAGCAAGAACTTGATACCTTGGTCAGTTGTTGGATGACCCAGTACCCAATCTAAGGTGTAGAGGATCGATATCTCCATCTGAGCTATCATATGTTCATCAAACATGCCATTGCACAGTTCGCTTATCTCTTTGGCCGATGGACACGTGAAACCTTTCCCTTGGTAGGCTTTGCCGTCATATTTGGAAGCAATCCAGAGCGCGGCACTCCCAAGCAACAAGTAATATTCTTTACCAATCTGCTTTCTCGAGCAGTATCGATCGATCAGATTGACTGAAAGAAACAGAACCTGTGAAGAAAGACGAAAGTACTGGTGTGACTGAACTACAAAATCAATGAGGCTTGACCGTAGTTGCCACGTAATTTGTATTTGCTTTTCGATCATGGAAACGCTTGGGAGGGTCACACTCTACTCGATGTTAGCTATGAAGCACTCAATATCAGCTCGTTTTTGCGAATCACTACCTCCATGTGAGCGAGGTGCTGCATAATATCTTCCAGGTAGTCACCTTCCTCCCATAGCAGTATATCGGCAGAGCTAGATGCTTCCACTTGTTCTTGATTCGTGACAGGAGAACCAGCGATGGAAAATAGAGAATTTCCTGACTTTTCTGAAAAATCGATCATGCTTTCCTTTGCTTCTAAGCCCACTGTCACTAGTTTGACTTCCCCCATTTCTTCATCTCTATCTTTCGATCTTCGTTCGTGTATGTCAGTTCGGCTTTTCATTTTCCTGCAAGGCCTTCGGCAGAGAGATTAAAATAACTTTCGCAGTCGCAGCTATGCATTGAGGATAGATGCCATATAATCTCATTTTAGTCAATATACAACGGATTTAGAATTCCAGAAACAACTGTCAGAGCTGACTGGAAATTTACAGTACAATATTCGACACACGGAAACTGAAGCCTGTTCTGGACTTTATATCGTGGTACCTTCCCTAGCTTGCTCAAGTGATATAAACCTTAAGCTCTCGAAAAAAGGTCTTGGGGTCTGGCAAATGTCACGTGATATACGGGTACAGGGTAGATAAGGAAGGCTCGGTTCAAGTACTGTAAAACGACATCCGAATTCATTCTCACCCGACTTCATTCTCGTATATCAGATACCTATCCTGGCATATTTACCAAACTTCAATTGCTGCTGATAACATCACAAATGTCTACAAAAATATAGATTAAGCATTCCTGGCTGCCATTATGCAGGCTGATCTACTTTGTCGATTTTGATCTAACACCAATCGAGATTGCATTCGTCAACATCAAAATAGCCATGCAATGAATTCGGGTTATTACCCCTGTCTGCGGTCTTGTTTTAAGCTTTCGGCTAGTTTATGGCCTAGCTATTATAAATTCAAGTATTGCAATATATGCCGTTTCTTGAACTTGGCACACAATTCTGTCATCTGTCCTTCCACATCGAGAGCTTTTCGCAGATACGAACAGCTTCCCGCCCGTATGATAAATAGCCTTCTATATATGAAAAGCTAGACTTGCTTCAATGACCGACGAGGTTGAGGGTCTTTTTTGTCTCCACCAGCGGTTTTGTCATCCGTATACTCATCGCTCGCACAGGACGCAAGCGCTAGAGGTTCATGAGCCTTAATGCTAGTAAGCTCAGTCAGTCCAATCCATAAACAGGATTGTACTAAAAGTTGATAAAACCGTGAGGAAGATTTGACTGCCTCTCGTGATCTGCAATCTAGTCAGAGAGAAGCTTCCGATGCTTTCTGCTAAGGGGCATACTGACCGAGATAAATGATTGGATACGGATCGATTCAAGACCATTACCAAACCAACCGCGCCAATGTAGACCGCCACTGCCCCAGGAAGACCAGATGACTCTATAGCCAAGACAGCACCTAGAAAAACAGATTGGGCGTATATGGTGGATTGAGATTGAACCTTGGTCAATCTAATTCGCTTAGATGCGAAGATGAGCAACCGGGTATAGAGGAAAGCATGCAGTAGTTTGACAACAGCTCCATGCAAACTGGAATCTTTGTGAATGACCGCCATGACAGCCAGCATCGGTCGTATGATGGCGGGCGCCTGGTAAGCCGCTCGTGTCGTTTCATTGCCCCTGAATAATGGCCTGGCAAGTCTCAGAGTTGTCACGGAATGGATTAAACACAAAATTGTGTCCATAATGTCCGGCAGGACAGTGCCCTCAATCGCACGTAGATAGTGCCTGGCCAACTCGATGACACCAGACAGTATATGCAGTGTCAAGGTAAAAAACCTTTCCTGATGCCAACTGGCACTGTAGACTGGCAGACTGCGGCGCGTATGGTATACAAAGATTAGGACGTAGGCCGAGCTGATAAGGAGGCGCTGAGTCCCAGCCTCCAGCAGTAAACAACCCCATGGTAGCCATGGTTCGCTTCTGCTGTCTTTCATACTAACGGTCATGTTCTGTATATCCTGAGTATAGTGTGATAGCGACCTGAGATGTGTGGATTTCGGTATTCTGGAGGCCGACAAGATCAGACTTCTCGGTCAATCTTGTCAGTAGTAGGTTAAAGTTGGGGTCAAGGCAACGACGCCGCTACGTTCCGTTTGCGCTGTCAAAGGCTCAATCTTTAGATCGTAGTTTTGAATGAAGGCTAACTCTGAAGGCAGGCATGTCAAGTAATACTTATCCTACTTGAAATTAATCTAATTAGTTCCTACGTACCGGATGGCCAAAAGAAGACGAGAGTCAAGAACCCCACCGTACTTTAGACTAATTGTACATGTGGGACTCCACATATCCAAACGCCCATTAGGATTGCATTATGAGGAAAAGGATTCCGATACAGATCGGTCAAAACCCGCCAAACTGGTTACTATCAGTCACAATTAGCTAAGAGGGTAGATAGGGTCATATGCTGGAACCCGGAACAGGCAACGGGCAATTCGTAATCGCATTCCAGGCACCATGTTATAGATACCGTCGCTATTTACATATAGAAAACCTTACTGACCGATCAAGTCTATGCAGTACGGAGATCTTGCCATTAGTCAACCTGCTTATCATCACAGTAATCTTTGGTTGTTACCAATAACTTTTAACTACGAATGGATAGGCGAGAGTGTTTAATTCCCTCAGGACTGTCCTTACTTGAGCCTGCATTATGTGCCCAAGATGTTCGATTACGGCTCAACGGAATAGATCGTGATAATGGCTAGATGAATTGGTCGAAGACATTATAGTTTGCTGTAACTATGAGCCATATGGCTTTGATACGGGACGAATAACGACCGGGCTTGAAGGGATCAACTGTGATAAAGTAAAAAAAGCCAGTCTGCAACGCTTTACAGGATGGTGCGGGTCCAGCGTCAGTAATCTATTATTGTAGTTTTATTGGAAATACCCCAAAACTGACTAAGCGTGCCGCATGCCATGTGCATAGACAGAGCCGAAATCAACTCCCGCCACGTCTCTGTCATAATAGCACCTCGGTGCTTCGGCGTCCGGGCTTCTGAGGCCCGTATCGAGACCGACTTATAATTACTTACTTCTTATAAGGCACACCCTGAATTATCCTAATCATCTTATACGGCCCTACACGGTGTCTAAATTCCCTTGTGATCACTGTTGCTCATTCAAAAGCTGTTAGTGAGTGCGAAGGGCACTAGCGTCTTTGGCACACTGGGCATGCGCCATATTTAGTCCATTTTCGGGCACTGTTAATAAAACTACTGACCCGCACTACCCTGTAGAGGCCATATTTTGTTAAGTTTTCTTTTCTTTTCTTTTCTTTTTTTTTTTTTTTTTTTTTTCCGCCACAGGTCCTAATACGTACATAGCCTTCACTTTATGCTATAATTCTTAAAGCACAACATTCTGTTCTTTGTTAACTTGTTGGCAGCCCGAAGTTGTTTTTTGTGACTTGCAATTACTTCAATAACAAGTAGGCGGAAATTCCTGCCTCATGACATTTCGTAAATACCTCAAACGGTCCCATCTAGGACATGGCTCCTACCGAATACGAGAAGAGGATGAAGGAGCAACAATCTTGCCATCTGTTGAGCGAGATTCTTGGTATTATCAATGGCACAAATTTGGAATCAAATTACGGTTCAGCAGAGTCACGACGTCACTGTTCTCTAGAAAAGTAATACAAGACTTTGAGCGATCTTCAGCACCATCACCCCATTCATTTTCAAGCCGAGAGTCATCCATAGACCAGTACAGACCAACCCATCTGCCCAGTGAATAAGGCTCCGCGTCAGGCGGTGATTCAGGTTCTAGGTTGTTATACCTGACTGATATACCTTAGAGTACAACCACGAACCGTGCTCAGGGGGTTATGTTTCTGAGAATGTTAAGCGGGAATAAATAATGACATTAGAACCATGTTTGGAGACGGAAAAAAGAGAGAATAGAGAAGGGCATCTCGGAGCTTGAGTGTACGAAACACAAATTCGAGTGGCAAATTTAGTCTCATAAATGTATATACGTACAACGAATATGCTTTCATGTGTAAATAAATGACTCCTACTTTGCCCCTGATTCAAGCTTATTTTGTATGTTAACCATTCTTGTAACTTTCATCCTTATGTGAATTTTTCTACAATCAACATATCGTTTTAAGGCGAGTTAGAACAACCCCGTTAACATTCCTGTCGGGCGTCTGGATGTTTTCGTGAAGTGAGAGATGACACTGTAACTCTTCGATACTGTATAGTTGTGGTACTGTATGTAAGGATGGTGATTGATATTTAAATTGCAAGTGAACCATTTAATTTCGTATGGCAAAGGCATGATTTCTATATACAGGAGAGAAAACACCTGATTCTTCAAAGTTGCTTTTTTTTTTCTTCAATTCAATTTTTCAATTTTTCAATTTTTTTTCACTTGAATTGAATTCTATCGGTATCTCAAGACCGACGGCTAGCGGGCTGATCGAGCTGGCCCGTATCATCCGTCTTGTTCTTGGCCAATCACAGTAGGTGTTAAATACAATTACTCACTTATTATTGCTTTGGAATCAGGAAATACATGCTGGTCGGAGGGCAAAACCAGGTTCCATCAATTAATTCCTCTCTTAGCTTGTTTTCTGTTCAGATAACATAATGAGAGGCCTCCTTGTAGGCTCACCCAATCAGCTGCTTGTCCAGCTCTTCATCCTTCAAAGTTTCGGTTTGTATTTACCAAGACTTGTTGGGGGGGAGAAGCAAAGCAAACTTTCAGTAAATGTCTCCCACTTCTCTTCAGATACGATCGGCGCCGTTATGTAGTCGTCGATCGGATCATGACAAAGGGCCTCCGATCTAATTTGAGCTATGATTGTTTCGTACTGCTCGTCTACCAGGGAATCTCCGCATCTCACTCTGCATACGTTTTGGGTTGGTAAATGGATCAAGGCCTTGCCGGTAGATAGACGTTCGTACAGTTCCAGGACGTCCGGTGAGATCCCTGAACCTTGAGCGGCCTCGTAAGCCATACGGTGCCCGATCGTTTCAACCAACGGTTGGCAAAATGGCAGAATGTGCTGATTGAAAGCCTCGGTCCGATGCTTTCCGTATCCTCCGATCTCCGTAAGTCTTGATTGAATTTCGGTCATCAACTGGTGCTCCTGCTGCGCCAAGGGCGCTAACGCGTTCTGACAGGTTGGTAGTTGTAGTTTGCCGCCAAGGAGCTCGGAGACCAAACCTAGGAAGAGAATTTGTCAGTCATTCATTCATTGTTAAGTCAATACGGCAAATTCCAAGAAAATTTAGGTACGCACGAATACACAGTACCAGCGTGTCGCCTTCGGCTATGGAGTTCCCCTGAAAGGTCAAGTCAAGTTCACTGATCTGATTGAATGCAAAAAGGCCTCGCCATCCGCACCTCTCCGCGAGTTCCCCCAAGACCCGCGATGCTTTGATCACTGTCGCTTTAAATATGGTGGCAAGCGCGTGTTGCGTCGGATGGGCAGGGTCCGGGCACATGGCCACAGCCCAATGGGCGAATGCGGTCAAAACCTTCCCCTGGACCCATCCTTCGACGATAGGGCGCTGCTGAGTGCTGAAGCCGATGATTGGCAAAGCCGAATGTCCATCGGGCGCCGTGATAGTCCTTCGCTCGCTGTAGAGAGCAGCTATACGTGTTCCGACTCTGATAGCGGATATGCCCATGATGGAAAGCGACAACGTTCCAACAGCAACACGCCGAATATGGCACAGAAACTCAGCACGCTCATTCTCTGGCTTAGCGGGTGAACCAAGCAGGGCATTATAGGGCAACTGAACACGATTAAATGTTGTAATTGCATGATCCAGTGGTTTGGTACCAGGTCTCGTCGGTAATATTCGCGACGAGACTCCGGGTCGCATCGCATCTGCGTCGCTGAGAAACACAACGAAAGGCTTCACGCCTTGGTTCTTCCCGCGGACCATCAGACGGGCGAAAACTATCGCGACCCGTGGTATTCCACAGTATGGTGTTGTAGGAGGCATTACCTTTGATGCTGCTGTGGTAGGAGTATGTAACTCGAAAGAGCCATCAGCCTGCAGCGTTGCCGTGGTTTCCAGGTTGCGAGCATCTAAGCCGTGACCAATCTCTGTCAGCATGAACTGACCGCAAATTTCAAAACCCAGTAACTTTGTGAGTAAGTCTTGTAGGTCTGGACGCTCCTTGGCGAAATGGCTGAGCGTTCCTATGCAGAGGTTCACATGAATTGCTGCGATAATGAAAGCCGTCATATCGCGAGCGGCAATCACTTCATGGACTCGTTAGACAATATCACTATGCGAAACCATAATCTGTTGAGGCTTACTGTCGAAATGAAAATCCCAAAACCTCTTGGTTAACTTCTCGATATCGTGCAACGTCAGATCTACCATGCGACGATCTTAGCCTAGTTCGCCGAGACAGATAGTTGTACGCACCGCTATGTCGACACATCAATTTGGCCCTCTCATAGTGCAACGCCACATCTTCTGGCCGTGCGGGGGGAACAACATCATAGTCGCGTTGCCAAATCTCTTGGTCGAGGATCGTCTTGGAGTGGAACATTTCTCCCAGTAAAAATTATATCAACGACTCGATGCTTTCAGAACGACGGCAGACTCTTGGTCTATATGAATGGGTTCTTCGCAGGTATGGGTTCGTGGGTTGATAATGAATCTTACGAGGTCAGCCTCCACCGGCTTTTAGTAAGTACAGGTTTCGGCAATGTTTGACACATTCTAGGTATCGCCATCACACTTGTCCAGCGCTCGAAACTGGCGCTAAATAAACGTTCGAAAACAGACGTCGGTCAATATAGGCGCATCAGCTGTCAGATATGGGAACATGGGATAGGTTGGAGGAATTCGCAATACTCATTGTCTTAGCCAACTTAATGAAACGCCATTATGGGACACTCTTCCCTGGATGATGCATTAATGGGTGAGAATTGGCTCAAGGGGTTTCCAGTATTGTGAGCGCTTGGTAAATCAACCTGGAGCAAAAGAGACTCCTTCATCCAGTCCACGAACGCAACTACTAACCCGGCGCTCGGTCTTCTGAAGATTTATCTTGCCTACGATCATCTTGCACTGGGGCAAAGATAAGAAATATCGGTAAGCTTTGCCTATGTTGGATCGTTACTGTACTGTACTTACTAGAAACAATACAATGCAATATAAATCTGAATTGTGCCAATCTAGTCCTTAAAGCATTAAAGCAGTCAACATATTAGTCTGTATTTCCAGTCGTGGCATGTCTGTTTCATATTTGCGTGGTCGTAGATCGCCTAGGATCTAGCATTACCTTTTCATATAACTATAATTGATGCATAATTAGGCCTCATTTATTCCAGCTCTGTTGGAAAATGACATTCGTTTTGGACTAAAGATGTATGAGCTAAGCTAGATATTGTCGAAGACAAGAGACATAAGCCCTTACCCTAAGGTCCCGGACATCTCCCAATAGTAGTTTGTACTCCTACGAGACGACGTTGAAATTAAACTTGATCAAGCCGCTCCCTCTATTTCCTCGTTTAAGTGTTGTCGACTGATGCAAATGCTTCTTGCCGTGTTTTCTATGTGCTACTTCTGGACTTTCAGGCCGCCGACGGCGTTACCTGTCTCGAACACTGTTGAAATGACCGAGACAAATCAAGGTCCGAATCTTCCTCCAGACACATATCGCTACCAACACCATTAAAGTCATGAGAACCAAGAGTTCTATGACTAGGTACGTAGCAAATCTTGCCGTAAAGCTACTGGTGTACCACACGAGAAGGCCAACCAAGATCTCGAGGACGACGAGATCGACTAAGAACAGAGGTGTCGAGGCTGCGATGAGATCAAGCCTCTGAAAACAAGGTTTTGATCGGTGCATTGTCGCGATCATGATGGCGACAATGGCGGTCATTGTGGCGCTCATCAGAATGGCCACCACGGCGGAAGATCCTTCGGTCAGGCCATCAGTTCCCGCCACAGCAAGCGCTATGAACGCGAGCAATATGGTGCCCAGGTTGGCTGTAAATAGCGAGATGTAGTTATAATGATGCAATAACCTTGCAAGAACAAGTGTTGACGAAGGGCCCAGTTCTCTCGTTACTATCAAATTGAGGGACTGCCAGGCTCAGAAGATACAAAGCAGGATGCTCTCGTCGGACTTACGTTGAAGCATTTCGACGTATTTTGGCAATGAACGAAGGGGATATGGCCATTAACGAGAAATATAGAAGAGAGCTCAGCATAGATGTACTGTATGAACTACTGTGTACTGTATGATTTAATCGACTTGGCCTTCACAGCACCACATGTCAGACATTACGTGTATTCGGTCCATTGATCCAGATTG
>JACYFE010010095.1:0-23119 GCA_014764975.2 Fusarium sp. DS 682
GGTGGGGCGAATGGGGGTAACGGTATCTAAGAGTTATTTGAGACGACGCGGAACAATATTGACCCATGTAGCGTGGTAATGAATGCAATAAGTGAAAAATGTTGTTCTGTTATGTCCTGTCGTCGGTCGGGCGATAAAACTTCGAAGAGAATTGATACATAAAATAATAAAGCATTGATCATAATGTTGAGACCTGAGGCCACCATGCAGCAAGGCAGACTATTGGGCGAATTTGCAGAATGAGGCTGCGCTGTGAGGCCGCCAGCAGCGCAGTAATCCTGGCCATCTGCCAATTTCCCCTCAGTTACTTTGCATCAAGATTCTTCAAGTTGTGTGTATTATTTCTATCGCCATGGATCCCGTCTCAGCGGTCGGACTAGCCTCAGGAATCTTGACCTTTGTTGAAGCGGGTCTCAAGCTTGTAAAAATCGCCTACAACATCCACAACTCTCTCGATGGCGTCTTGGGTGATAATAGACACTGCGAAGATGTCACAAGCGACGTGAACAAAGCAGCTTTGAGGCTGGAAATTGTAGGAAACGCCCGTTTGACTCCAGAACAGGAATCACTATCGGACCTCGCCAAAAAGTGTAAAGCGACTTCAACAGACCTTGTTCAAGTTTTGAATGAAGTCAAGCCTAAGAGAAACTCGACCAATCCCTTCAACTCACTGCGATACGCAGTTAAGGCTAGCAAGAAAGCAAAGCATATCAGTGACCTCGAGAACCAGTTGAAAGACTATCGCAACCAGCTTAGTCTCGCACTTGTGGAGTTTTCAAGGTATAAATATACCACTATACATCGTCAATACGATAACTAACATGTTGCAGAGTCGAGGCAGCAGATGGTTTCAGCGAGTTAATCTCGCTAGCCAAAAGTAATGAAGCCAAGCTCAAGAGCTTGACACAAGCCATAGAACATCTTCGCCAAGGGCAGCTTTCTGTACTAAATTCGAGTTCCAACTGCCAAATTCCTACAGAACTTCAGCAGCTTCTCATGATCGATGATAATGCACGGCATTCTATGTATCAGGACTACGTCCTAGAAAGCCTCAAATTTGAGGAAATGGACATTCGATATGAGGCCGTCCACAGTGCTCATGAAGGAACCTTCCAGTGGATTTACGAGCCTATTGAGATAGTCGCTACAGATAGCGACTTATCTTACGGGGAGGAAAGGCTAAAAGAATATCTGGAGGTATGGGCAGGAACAAGCATGTCGAAAAATTGAGCTGACTGAAGTTAATATGCTCCACAGATGCAGCTCGAATCTCAGGAAAAGTTCCTAGGCTGGCTTTTATCAGAAGTGTCTTCATCGCCGATTTTCCACATTTCAGGAAAGCTAGGGTCTGGAAAATCGACTTTGATGAAGTTTCTATGTTCTCATCAGAAGACCACGGACGGACTTACGAAGTGGGCTGGTAAATAATGTTCAATGATATATATATGACCGATAAATAACTTGTTTAACAGGTGCAAAGAAACTTGCATTCTCATCGTTCTTCTTTTGGCGGAATGGCTCAAAAGCACAAAAGTCACTAGATGGACTTTGCCGGTCGATACTTCACAATGTTCTAAAAGAGCGGCCAGATCTGATACCAGAAATCTTCCCCTATCAATGGAGTCAAGCGAAACAATCTCCTTGGAGGGTTCAGAATCGTCAAGAAATCCCCTCGCTCTTGGTCAAGAATGCGCTCGAAAGGCTCCTCAAAGACGAGCGGCTCTACGAACAACACAAATTCTGCGTCTTCATCGACGGTCTCGATGAATTTGAACCTGGAACTCAGGATGGGTTGGATTACGTTGATCTGGTCGATGTCCTCCGCCACTGGACAAGCCATGCCAATGGTAACCTCAAGCTTTGCCTTTCGAGTAGAGAAGAGAGTGTCTTCATGGATGAATATGCAAACGACCCCAGCTTCCGGCTTCAGGATTTAACCAAATTTGATATGCAAAATTATGTTCGCAGTCGCCTCAGCAGTCTGAAGGATGATTATCTCAAAGAGGAGTTCATTGCAACTATCCCCGAAAGGTCATCAGGCATTTTTCTCTGGACCTATCTTGTTGTCAAAGCAATCCGCAACAAGATGACACACAAGGTCAGCAGCAAAGCATTGAGGAAACACCTCGAAACTTTACCTCAAGGTCTCGAATCACTATTTCATCACATCCTTCAGCAACTTGAGCCAGATGATGCAATAAAGACTTTGCGGATTATAGATTTTCTCAAGACAGCTAAACAGAACGATTTAGAGCTACCATTACTCACCTTATCCCTTCTAGATGAATATTCTCAAGATTCAGAATTCTCATTACGAGGCGGTCTTGAGGATGAGTTCATCCCAGACGAGGACGTTCTCCAAGCGCAGCTTCGAGGTACTTGCGGCGGGCTGATTGAATGTCATGAAAGCATAAGCTATTATGAGAAACTTCAGGTTCTCGAGTTTGTTCACCGATCGGTGCCCGACATGTTTTGTAAGGATGCAAGACACTCAGAACTTGCTCGTCAAATGGATGTTGCCCTTGATGGCATTGATACTATTGATGTTGTCTCTCATATTTGCTTCGCTACCTTACGGCTTTTAAGGAAAGCAGGAACAACAGATAGAGAAAGGCATGCCTGCCGGCGTATAGCAGTCATGCGACTAAAAAGCAAAGCCGACAGCCCACCGTACGGCTTCTTAGAATACATTGGTACTTGGATTGATGATCGATGGCTCGACGACGATCAAAGCAAGTGGTTTTGCTTCATCAGTATCTTTCCCCCGGTTGGATTTCAATGTATCAGACCTCACCAGTCGCCGGTTATTACTGGTCATGAGATGAGACTTTTCTATAACAATATGTGTCTCGCGGCATCTGCAGGTCGAATGGATTACATAGAGTGGAAGCTCGGAAATGACCCAAGCGCTATAAACAGCTCAGTCAAGAGAGCCTTAGTTGGGCAAGCTCTGCTCATGTCGCCGTGTTGGGAAATGTTTTTCCAGAACCGTCTTTTTACGATGGATCCCATAATACCCTTGGTCCCGGCAGTCTCTGAACAAGATACATGGAACAACAACAACCGGACAGATATGGAGACAGATATGGACTCATTTGCCCTGTCAAACTGGCAATTCTTTGTGGCCCATGTCATTTTGACTTTCAGCGATTGTTGGGACCTTGAGGACCTGGGTAACGTAATCGAACGCTTTCTGAGACAATGTGCTGACCCATATTGCCGCATCCTGGTTGCACAAGAAGAACTAAAATTATCTATGACAATTTGTTTCCAAGGATCCAAAACTCACATTTACGTCCCCAACGACGTCTCGCGTTTTCTATTCAAGCACGAAATGCGGAGGGTGGTTCAGAGATGCTTGATATTGAGGGGAAGGCCCCTACGTAACGTGAACGAGGACTTCAGGGAAGAGTTCCTACTTCAGGAATGGATTGCACTTACTAGCTGGTCTAACCGGGACACTTTACTGGAATTGCTACATTGCGACGATAAGTAATTAGTGACTGAGACCTTATATATAGCGTTTTATTTAAGTAGAAATGGGATATAATAGAGCAAAGGATGTTGTTGAGTATATCACTTTTCTTCATGAAAACCTCGTTGTGCAAATTTTTCCTACTCCTGTCTAAGCTCTGGTATGCTTTGCCCTGTAGCATTGACGCAAAATCGTATATTGATACCCCGTATTATAAGACAGCTGTCATACTTTCTAACCAATATATTGGTTCCTCGTGTTTCTTCACTCGTCTGCCGTGTGTGATCTTCACACAAAGAGGCTGGCTGAACTCCTCCCGACCCCGCCGTCTCCATTTCCCAAAGCCAGTCCGTCCCCCGAAAGCTATGACAATGGCGTAAAATGATCTACACAAGGACGCAGCTAAAACCGGTACTTCTCAGCTCCAAGTGGTGGCTCCGAACGCCATGTTGTGGGGTACTGTCGATCCTGTCTTAGATGCCGTCCAATGCTGACACTTTACGTCAATATTGGCCAGTCACGGTACTTCTGAACGAATGAACTGAGACATTAAAAATGGGTTCCCAATAGTTCAGCTAGTTCAGCTAAAGCCTCTTCGGGACTCGTCTGTCCAACGAGAAATGAGAAGCGAAGGCAATGACATATACGATCGTCTGTGTAGCCCACTTTAGTGCCCCCGAAGGCGATCTCGGGCCGCTCCTTGGGTGACGTCTCAATTTGGCGGTGGAAGGTCAATTCGTGCTCACGCGAGCAGATACTTTACTTGAAGCTACGCCCGTATTCATCCGAGCCTGGTCATCATCTTAGTTTCCTTATTAGAGCAGCAACTATGAGATATAACAACGTCATCAAACCAAGGCTCCCAAGTAATGACAGATGTCGTTACAAAGACAACTCTCTGAATCAATGGCAACTGGAGTCCTTTGACCCGCTGTCACCGGTTTATGCAAAGTCTCGGAGCGAGCGAGCCAGACCACCAGCCCCCATAGACCACAATGGTCATGTATATGACCTGGTTGGTGTCAATTCTCACCACCAGCTCATACTGCGAGATCAATGCGCGTTACACCTAGACATCCGCATCGAATGCTTCCCTGGACGCGCCGCCATCCTGGACGGTGTAACTTGGCAAGTCGACTACCTCGAAGCTATATCAGATCCCTTAGACTTCACCAAACCACCACGACGCGTCCTTCATCTCAAACGATGGACAAGCAAAGGTCAGATACACAAGACCATTGATGAGCCAGAAAATCTGCGCGCAGTTTTCACAGGGTCAAAGGGTAAACATACTCTAGGCCCAATCAAGCATGGCATCGTACGCATGGTTCCAACGGCATCTCGACAAAGAGTCCATAAGCCCTTGGTTCCAGGCACAAAATTTGAAGCTCGCTTGCGAGGTCGTGAGCTTTACGGGCCGTTCCAGATTGAGGCCAAGAAAGATGGTCAACTGGTAGCAAAACACGCCTTGAACGGTTTCTGTCTCGTGAAATTTGCTGTTGAACCACACGAGATTGCCCCATCATACGTCAGAGTCAACTGCCCAGATTTTGGAGGTTGTTACGACATTGATGCTTTTCTGTACTGTGAGGATAAACTTCGATGCCGGGCGACCAGTGTCAAAGCCATCAAGGCCACGAGGCTTCCTGCAAGTGACCGCGATCCCATGTTCGGAACGCTATCACGAGGCCCGGTGCCACTTCTCACCAATGGTTTGGACCATCTCGTTGTGTTCGAGAAGTTCATTAGAGAATGCACAAGCCCTTCTCTAAAGGCGCCGAAGCCACGGCGACTGACGATACTCAACCTCTCAATGTGCGATCAAGGCGATGCAAAGATTGTCGTTGACGCGTTGATTGACTTTCGAAAACTGAATCCGGATGCGATCATGTCTGTCGTGGTGTCAAAACTGGGACCTACGATTTATCAAGATACAGAAGCTTGCCGAGAATACGTCAAACTTCTCGAACGAAACAGAATCCACATCGATATGTTCACCGGCGTTGACGGTCCAACGCGCCAGGTCGTGCACGCTAAAGCCATAGTCATCGACGACAGAACACTCTTCAGCACTGGGGCCATTGTGGACACCAAGCCAATTGACAAAGCCGATTTCTCCATCGAGTTGCCTCCTGCTGCGGCTAAAGCTTTCCGGATCTATATGCAAGAAGCTATTCTCGGCGGAGTGAGCAATGAGCGTCGCGCTCATCTTGGTTCGCAACTCGCGAGTCTGGGTGTCCTCATAAACGATCCTGTCGCGAGTTTGACCTACATCAGCCGCGCGCAACATACACTGCTTCGCGGTGCGCGTCGCGATCTCCTCGTCAGCGTATCCGAACTTGTTGACCCGAAAATCACAAAACTTCTAGTCAGACGCGCAGCGAATGGCGTGACGGTGACGATACAGGTCCGAGAAATCGACGATGTCTCATCAAGAATTCTCACTCAAGCTATGCGACGATACGGGAAGCGATTATCCGTGGAGGACGTCAGCTGGTGGGAGCCGCGACCGCATTATAACGCCATAATTGCGGATGGCAGTCTAGCATATCTAGGGTCCTCATACTTCTGGCCAACGCAGAGGAACATGATCCATCAAGGCCGATCGCTTGAGAATGGAGTCTTGCTTGAGGGTGATGCGGCAAAAGTTTTGAGGGAGCAATTGGATGATTTACGCGATCGTGCGTATAATGTTAATAAAAGCGACAGCGACGTAGCATAATGAATTAGTAATGGACACTGATATCTTGCATTCCGTACTCTTTTTCCCTTTCTTGAAGGCTGTTGTTTGGATCCGACAGGCGTGCCTGAACGCGTTTTCTTCAGCCAATCAATGTTCTGCTCAGTATCACAAATCACAATGTTTGTTTTCGCGTCCCAAGTCGTATTTCGATTGAGTTTAGCGTATCTGCATCGATTCAATGGCAGTGAAAATGGATGAAATTGAACATTTAGCGAGTTCAAAAATCGGGAGATGATATTGCGTCATAAGATAATTAAAATATTACTCAAAGTGTCCATCTTACCATTTCCGGTACTTGTTAATTTTTACATATTGAGAGAGTTAGGGAGGCCAAGATGCCAACTGAGAAAACGAACAATGGCAGCTACATTTGTGATTTCTCTAGCTAGGTTCTTGAATCATGAGGTGTTCTCACAATACTGTTTTACGATACACACCTCTCAATCATACATATAACCTCGAATCTACTGTGTAATGAACGAACATTAAGTTTTGGACCCATGTGCCGGTAACAATGTTGAAAATTGCCCTGTTTACCTCTGCTGTTTTCTTGAGGCCATCTTTACCCTACAGTTGAGATGGTCCGTGCCAGGCCAGTGAGCTCAATCCATTTTCGGATACAGGCGAAGCTCAATCCGAACAACATCCGACCACTTCGAACCAGCCCGAACAGACAATATTACGATCCGTCACACCATCCATCTTTTGTCAAGCGACAAAGAAATGATAGATGAACAAGGAACTAGTTGTTTTTGGCTCCGCGTTCACTGTCATCGCTATATCCGCGTATCGACGCAATCACAACACGACGGCAGGTCGCGAAGCTCAAAAGTAAACGCTACAGGCGAATCCAGCTGAGAAATCCATCGACATGAACAGTTTGAGTCCCCAACTGGTCGTAAGATGACATCGAAACAAAGGAAAGGAAGGAGTAGAAGCGCTGAGTCGGGAGCCTCCATCGCCATATCGCCAGCGCGACAAAATATCCATCATGGACGGGTTGCTCAGCTGCAATTCGGGCTCCTGTTAACAGCCTATGGCGTGGCCATCCACTACAAAACCTCATTGGAAAGTGTCACTTTATTGGAAGCGTGAAAGTGCAAGCGAGGAAATCTTCATGTCTGTTTGAGTTCATGGGAGAAGAATGAAGCACTGATCGCCAGACTTTGCGGCGTTGTCTTCTGCTAGAGGCCAGACAAAAGCAAGGCAGCCAGTCGCAAGGTTAAGAACACGGCATAGCTTGGATAATGATTCACAGTCACTGCAATTGGAAGCCCATGGCGTAGTCCATCCGAAACAGCGTATTCTGTCTAGCATATCTTCAACGTGCGACAGGCAACCCTCAACCTTCACTCATCACGTCACTCCTTACTCTTCAATCTTCAACATTCGACCTTCAACCTTCAACACTGGGTCTTGCCTCTTCATTCATCCTTCATATCCACCAGGCAATCTTGGACCTTGCATCATCGATTATTCAATTCTCGCTTTCCCTTCGTCCATTAATCTTCATAATCCTTCTATCTTCAACAGTCGGATCATCTCTACCGCAGAAGTTCTCTGTCAACATCTTTCTCCGCCCCCTATATCTTATCCTTACGCCTTCGCACATTTCGCAGCGCAGAGCTTCATTCACTTCTTTGTACAGCGACCCCGTATCTACCGCTTCTCTTGATTCTCGCACCGCGTGTGTCAGCACACCATTGCTGCCTGCGCATCTTCTTCGTGAGTTCTTGCATAAATGATCGTTCAAACTTCACATTGACAGAAACCTCAACAAGACCAGAAATCCTTTCCGATCTTCGGCCCTTATTGAATCTCAAGGTAAGCCAATTCGATGATTATCATAAGTTTATGGTTTTCTCCTCTCTCCTTACCTAAGCCCATCACAATTTCTTCAATTCAGGATAAACTCCTCCCTATTTTATGCTAAATTTCCTAAATTACTACCAGTCTCTAATCTTCTCGTCCTGATTTAGTCATTCTTTACCTTAATGTCATCATAAACTTTACAGAGGCTTTTACCTATCTCTTCAAATCCTCAACCTTTCCCACAATTCATCTCAACCTCCTTCTAACAACAACATCATCAGCGCAGACACTTTCCCTTCACCATGTCAAAACCACTACGCAGGATGTCTAAAGCCGAGCAAGAGGAATGGCTTGACCAAGAATGGGGAGGAAAGTCTTGGCTCCACGAGACCGTCCGCAACGCACACGAGACATCTCCCAAGACGAAGAACGAAATCAGCGGCGTTGCGGTCGACTATCTGACCAGGATTACTAAATTGGCACAGGCTAACCAGGTCGTGCTGGCAGATCTGTGGAGCCCAGACTCGCCCTACAATGTCCTTTGGACCGGTGTTAAGCTGGATCTGAATCCCGTGTTTCCCCGATTGACTGGCAAAATCACCACAGCTGCGCTCAACAACTTAAAGGAGGCATTAAATCTTCAGACTGCTCCAGAGAGTGAGCCCGATGAGGCCTGCGTCCACGTTGCAAGCGATAGCCGTGAAAGCGAGAGCAGCGACAACGAGGACATTTCTCCCTTTCTATCTCCCAACATCAACAAGTATACTCACGGAAGCAAGAATATTTACCCCAAGTCTGAGGCTTTGCAACAGCCTCCCGTTGCGCCCGTGGCTGTCATGATGGCTAAATACAAAGACAAGCACGACTTTAAGCGCTCTCCTTTTCTTCCGGCGCCCCCAGAGCCCCAAACACTGAAATACCCTGCTCCATCTCCGAGCGCACCATCTCCACCCCCCGCAAAGGTCACCCCTGACATTCCTACTGAGGCACCGCCCGTTGGACACCCTTCGACACACTCCGTCATACCCTCAAAGCGCAAGAGAGAGAAGGAACTCAGTGCAACAACCTCACAGCGATCCATGAAGCGAGCCGAAACCATCAATGGGGATGAGAAGGCCTGGGAAGCGACCTCAATCTACGAGCAGCTCGTCGACAACGTGAGACTGAAGGATAGCACCCTTGACTTCCTCACAAAGGTAATCATCGCCTGCCATCCGCCGGAGCAAGACAAAGTGAAGGTCCTTCACCCTCTCTGGTTCAAGGTGGATGGCTCGACCAATTCATGCATTAAGCTAGATCAATACACCAAGCTTTGCTTCGGTATCCATCATATGAAGCCGAAGCACTGGACCTTGGCTATCGTTGACATCGATGATGAGGCGGACTTCATGATACTCAACCACCATGACTCGATGCCGTGCCAAGATCGATTCAATGACGTTTGCGCCAGCTTCATGAAGTGGAAGGAATCTGTTGGGTTCAAGCACAAGCTGGGATTCAACAACGTCAAAGTGAGTCCTTTCCCACCCATTAAGACTGCAAACTAATATGCCGTTATAGCCTTGCACTCAACAACAGGACGACATAAACTGCGGAATCCACGTTCTTTCCTGCCTGCGTCACTTTCTGACCAACAAGCCCTGCCCCTTATATTTGAATCCGGCCGAAGAGCGCAAATCCTTCATCGAAATGATCAAGCAATCCAAAGAAGGTGACCAAACTCTGAAGGAGGTCAAGAAAATCATCGAACACCGGGAGGAGAAACAGCTGCTGAACGAGATCCGAAAAGCTACCCCGGAATCATTGGAGGAGGAAATGCGACTCGCAGTGGCCAGCTTGAACGACGCCCTTGATCTACTCAAAGACTCCCAAGCCGCATTAAGCAGGCTTCAAATCGAGGAGAAGATTCTGTTCGACCACCGAGAGCGCCTGAATGATGCCCTAGAAGCTGCACGTACACATTCGGCGGGTCATGCAAGCTTCAGTCAATTGAGCGACTCGGAGAGTCACAGTCGGAGCCAGAAAGAGCTCTCTTCTCACGCCAGTCACAATCTTGACTGGTGGCTTAACCAAAGCTTCTTCAATGGCTCTGAAATGGGCAGACAATTGCTTGACAAGCATATCGATGAGATCACCGAGAAAGTGGAAGAAGCGGAGATGGAGCTCGGGCAGAAGAAGGCGGAAGTCGGTGAGGCTGAGAGAGCCGTCGAACGTCAAGCTCACAAGCGTGCCGTGAAGGAGGCTCTCGACAACCTCCTGAGCCTTTCAGGTTAGGGTTTCTAGTAGCTAGGTGAAATGAAAGGGAAGGAAAACGTGATGATGGGCTATGAAAAGGGCGGTTGGGCAGCGAACTGAGGATACAGATTGTTGATAGGACTGAGATTTTAGGTGAAAAGTTTTTATACTTTATTATTTCCTGATCCATCAATCCGTGACTACTCTGTTGGAGCCCTTTTACAACAAAAAGCAAAACAGTCCTAAGATCGATATTGACTCGCAGATAGTAAAGGGGATTTGCATACCATTCGAGCTAGCATCAACCCTATCGTGGGCATGAACAACTTTCCAATCATCGGCATCAGCCCTGAAGCTCTTGTATTCTTAGAGGGGACTCGGTGCTTCTTTGGTCGCTAAGCTCCGCATAGTGTCCACATGACTGTGGATATTGCTGATGGTACATTTGTGTTTGAGAGACGTCTGACTGACCTCCTTTGCCCGGAGAGTACTGAACTGCCGGATTAGAAGCAGGTGTGACTTGATCTTGATGTTTGGTAGACTTCCGCCGAAGGAAGAGCCAGACAGATAGGGCGGCGATGATAGCAGCAGCAGGGATTCCAACACCAAGACCAATCTTCATGCCCTGACTATTATCGGTTGTCTCTTCGGCCTCGTCTGAAGTCGCGCTTGGTTCGACAGAGATGGTCGTAGAAGCAACAGTTGTAGTAGATGAAGACGTAGTTGTCGAGGAATCGTCATCCTCAATGTTGCCTTTTGAATCGAGGAAGACACCGCGTTTTCCAGCGCAGCATCCATCGCCGTCTTCCTCACAGCAGTAACTTCCATCTTCGCATCGTCTGACACGTGGGAATCGATTGTTTTTCTCCTCTAAAAGCGATGGTTAGCCAATTGCAACGATAAGATGCGGGTGGAAAAGAGACTGACCGTAAACACAGATAGCAGCACACTTCTTCTTGTCGTACGGCGCAACGGCTCATGGACCTCTTACAAATTCGTTCTCCCGTTGTCCTTTGTTTTTGCAGAGACGGTTTGGCATGCAAGTCGCATCTTGACCTCAACAGGCTGACGAGTCTGGGCACTGTTTGTTGTTGGTCCATTGCTTGCCGTCAACGCCCCAGCATACACCTTCTTGGGCTGCTGCCGGCTGCAACACTAGTAATAAAAAGCCGAGAAAAGTGTTGAGATGCATTATAGGATCCGGGATATGAAGATTGGAAGAAACAACTGTTCAACAGTAGGTAGATGATGAAAGGGGAACAAGTCCTACGAGGGGGAGGCTTGGGCTTTTACGACCAGACTGCCCCCAAACGCCAGTCGATGAGCACTTCCCTAACCGTCAGCTTTCAGCCCCCCGTCCTCTTGACTGCATTTACTGGGACATTTTGACGGTTACAATTAAAACCCTGCCATACTCAACTGGAAAGACAAAAACGACTGGCTCCTAGATTTAGTCAAAAGGCAGTTCAAGCCCAAATACATCATGTCCCTTCAGGTTTATAGATAATGAGAACTCTCGGCCCATACTAAAAAGTTCAAGCAGAAACTCGGCTAACACAAAATACGGAAAACAAGTACTCTACTAACTGGATGTTTAAAATTAGTATCGTTGAGCTGCTACTAACAACTAAGAATCGTTACCCAACAAGCAGGCTGGGCTGACTGGGTGACTGAAGAGAGTTAATGATCAGCGAGTCGGACCACTGGAGAACCCAGGCCAGGTATACGGATCTGCATGAAAGTACAGGGATTGTCGCAAGGTTTTTGGGATTTCTCCACATTAGCTGAACTTCCATTGCATCCTATCAATGATGACATTTAAAATCAGACTGAGAGAGAGGATATCTGCATTGATTTCATGAATAGAAGAGGGAAATGACTCGGGAAAGATGGCGCCGATGAAAACATGGTGCTTGGGAACTTCCTGAGCCAAGACAAGTCGCTAATGGGGGCGGCACAGGCTGATTCATGGTTGGCTTGTTGGTTACTGTCATTATGCTGACGCTCATCAGTGGTTCTACCTTGGCGAAAAATCTGACACGAATCTAGGGGTGTCATCCTGGCTCACATGGAGGATTAATTAGGTGCCGCTTACGCCGGCCCCCCGATTTCTATCTTTAATTCTGCATCACGTCAGACGACCTTGAGCCTAAATCGACCATTTTTGATCATGTCGCTGGCATCGGCCTTGACAGTCAGGCTCGGTCAAATGTTCAGAGACCCTCCTCGTGCTCTTGTGCGATTAGGTATTTTTGCTGCTTTCTCTTTGTTACTCATTCTTGTTGCCTGGAAAGGTTCGTCAAGTTTCTCTCACGGCTGGACATCTCCCATTAGAGAGCCTGAACTGAAGAATATCTCTTAAAAGGAGCAGACCTTCGCTGAGAATCCGGTCAAGGCACCATACAAGACTACTTTCTGGGAAGTCGGTCAGAGGTCCAGAGAGTTGAGTCAGTGGCTGTCCAAGTCTGACAAACTAGGCCCGTCCTCAAAGGTTGGGCGAGATCTTCTTGATATCACAGAGATAACCGCCCAACAACTATTTCCTTTCCTGAAAAACCCACCACGGAACCCCGGATCAAAGACGCCACTCTCTGACCTGCGACACTCTTTTGACAAAGGATCTCGGGGCATTGTAATTCCTGTTGGCGGAGGTGAGCAGTCAGTTCGCTTTGCTGGACATTTGATCGTCAGCCTGCGTAAAGTGTTTCGTTGCCGATTGCCCATCCAGATTGTCTATGCTGGAGAGGATGATTTGCCAAAGAAGGATCGCGATAGGATCTCGAAGCTTGATGGCGCGTCTGATATTGAGTTTCTCGATATCTTTACTGTTTTCGACGATACCACGTTGAAGCTTAAAGATGGAGGATGGGCGATTAAGGCGTTTGCACTACTCGGATCACATTTCGAGGAGGTGATTCTCTTGGATGCAGACGCCGTGTTCATACAGAAGCCCGAGGAATTATTCGCTCAGAGAGCTTACATTGAGAAAGGGGCACTACTCTTCCACGACCGGTTACTTTGGCAGCATGCATTCAGGGAGAGGCACGACTGGTGGAAAGACCAGATCAAGCAGCCTTCGGCGGAGATGAACAAGTCACTCGTATGGACCGAAGACTACGCAGAAGAATGCGATTCTGGCGTAGTGGTTCTCAACAAGGCACGAGTGAGTACACTTGTTGGCTTGCTTCATGTAGCGTGGCAGAACACATATGATGTTCGAGAGGAAGTGACATACAGGCTAGGCCACGGGGACAAGGAGTCTTGGTGGCTTGGCCTAGAACTTGGCGGCTCGAGCTACGAGTTCGAAGCGCACTATGGGTCCATGTTAGGCTGGGGGGAAGGAAGCGGAGCAAACGTGACAAAAGTATGTAGCTTTGTCATTGCACATACGGATGAGAAAGACAAGCTGTTGTGGTATAATGGAAGCTTGCTGAAGAATAAGCGAGTGGATCCAGATGGCTATGAAGTGCTAGAGTATTGGATGATGGATGGAAAGTGGCATAAGGGACGAACAAAGGATGACATGAGCTGTATGACAGATGCTGAAGTGTTGGATCTGACAACTGAGGAGAAACGTGTGTTACGAGAGAGTATTGAGGCTGCGAAGAAGGTGGACGAGGCTCTGAAAGCGACAGCGTAGAGATATGACAGTAAATGTATTGATTCGACCCAGACAAGAGGGTTAATATTGAGATGATTGTACAATTTGCACTTCTTGTTTTAAACCAATGCGGGGGAGCCTAGATTCTGGTTGCCGAGTCAAACGGGCGAGTCCTCGTGGAAGAGGGGTGTCTATTCGCAGGATACTACCAATCGAGGCTTGGTAATCTGCAGGAAGAACAATCCCTCATTGGCTATTCAACTGCTCGAGATGTCTCAGGATGAATCGTATTGGCTCATCCTCTCCCAAGGCATGCCCAAGGCATTCTTGTATGACCAGTTTTGTAGACCAAACCCCCAAGACCCCGCATCTCCGGCCTTTACCTCTTTCAATCACTTTGCCATTTTACTCGACTTTCTTCGACGCTCTCAAATGGCAGCGCCTGCCTTTGGATTCTCTGCCGGTGACTTCATCAGCGCCGTGAAGCTTATCGTTGATATCACCAAAGCTCTGAAAAATACGGGAGGCGCTGCAGGAGATTATCTTGAAGTGTTGGCTGATTTAAACCTTTTGAAAGATGCTCTGTCACACCTACAACAACAGCAGACTGGTGTGACCAGGCAAAGGAGTAACAATCCATTTGCAGAGCATGCACAGAAACAGGCGGATCTTACTTTGTCAACACTTGCAAATTTTCTCGACCTCATATCCAAGTTCGATGCTAGTTTAGGTCCTCAACGACCGTCTGCGTGGTATCGTGGTGTTGGTAGAAAAGCCCAGTGGGCTCTAGTCTATTCGAAGCATGTGGATGACCTACGATCAAGAGTTGGAACGCAACTTCAGACGTTGAACCTCCTCAGTCAGCTGCAAGAAAGGTACTTTGACATATTGAAGGCAATTTCATATCATATGCTGACTGTTCATCCAAGCGGACGTGGCGACCTTAACGAGCTGAGCAGCCAGCTCAGCGCGATTAAAATTCAGAATGAGCAGGTCCTAGCGCAACTGCAGGAACGGTATGATATTATATCGAATCTGGAAATCCAAAGGCTTTCTAACCATATTATATAGCCGTATCACCGGTATTGAAGAACTCATAGAGCAACTAGGTCAACTAGACGTTCGCGATGACGAGCCTTTGACTGGACACCAGAGAAATAGCTCACAGGTTGATAAAAAACCTGAATTGCCTCACTTATTAGATGATTCACAGCCAAGTGCAAGTCAGTTAGATGCAATTGAGGTCCAAGGGCCTGTCACAAGGGTATTTAATATTGCTCTTCATTAATCAGCAGCGCTAACAAAAAGGCTCTGAGTAGGAGTCAAGCTACAGCGATTGGTCTACCTCAGTATCCCCATATGCAGAAACCAATTCAGGAGACCATGATACGAGCGTCATTAGGAGTCTGGAGGACCAACTTCGTCTTTCGCCTCAACTTCAATTGACTGCTGGAAATGAAGAAGAGACTACCCAAACTCTTCTACCCAAACTGTAGGTAAAGGGAACCAGACTATATTCTTAGTAAAACTAATTTCGCGATGTCAGCCTTCGTGCTATCACACGAGACTTACATAATCTGGTCATGAAAGCCTGGTTGCTATTTCCAGGATTAATGAGACACTATTCTCGCGTTTGTACAACGATATCCATGCCCCCTCTCCTCATGGTCGCGGAAAACATCAACTTCGAAGATGTACTGGGTCGTAAAGCCACATTACAGTATGACTTCTTCAGGCACTGGGCGGTAAGTGATAAGCCAGTAAGAATATCACCCATCGATTAACTGTTTAGTAGCATCTTGATGTCTTTCTCAACCGGCAGTTTGAAAATTGCCCCGGCGAACAATATGTTGCCAAAAGGCAGTACTTCTTTCTCGGTGCTGATACAGCAACAACAAGTGTGAATTCAAACGTCGAGCTGGCTTGGCAGTCAATGGCCCGTCCTGGATGCCAGATTTCAATGTCAATGAAGCTGATTGCGAAGAATGAGAAAGTTTCAAGCGCTGAGTGCCCAAGCCCGGGGTGCAAAGGCCAGTCAGTTCAAACCGGTGATGACGGAACCTTTTCATGTCAGAAGTGCGACTTGACGTACTCTATGCTACCAAATAACTCGACAACAGAGCAATCTACCCATGAAGGAAGAAGCCCTTCCATGTTATACGGTCTGATTCCGTATAGGCGGCGAGCACAACCCTCTGAAATAAGTCAGGATATAATTGGGGTGGACCAGCAAATCGCTTCCTTCAAAAGGGTCCATATACTGGCTCATGCATTGACTGAACTGCTCACTATTCCTAATCGGGGGGTTACATCACGGTTGCCTGGACTTAATTCCCGCATGAAGGCTATTTCCACATGGACTTGTTGCCGTTGTGGATCTGGTGGCATGGGATTAAGAGTGTTCGACTGTCTATTCTGTGCTTGCCCACGCTGCCCCAACTGTACTTTACGGAGATATATATATTCTTAGGTGGCCGTCTATTTATAGTCTTTGAAAATCTGATTATGAGGATGTGCTACGAGAAGTGGCGGTATGTCCTGCTTTGTTCTCCGAAGCGCCTGTGTTCTATGACCGTACTATAGGTCTAACAGCTGCGCAATATGCAAGTCTACACTGGAAATATAACTTCGACTAGCAAGCTCAATCAACACATACGACCAAAGCTCGTAGATAATACGGGATCCCGTCCGCTCTCCCATCGTCAAGCTGCGAAGCGCTGGACTAGTAGTTGGGTCGGTGACGACCAGCGAATCCCCGGTGTTGTATGTATTTTTGCCATTTACAGCTATTTTATCTCTTGATTATGCGAATTATTGAAGTGCTGGCCTACCTTTTGTTGGGTGAGTCAGGCTGTAAGTGGTAGTGGTGACAGCATCGAGATCAGAACCGGCTCTACTGTACCCGATGCACCGGTTCATTGGCTGTTTAACGCGGCGAATAATCTAAACTAACCAAAACCATGTATACAAGCTTATAGTATCTTATCAGATTTGATAGTGACTGTTCTGGTTGGTGTAAGGCTCTTTGTCAATTGTTCCGTCTTAACATCTCAGGGAGGGAAGCTCCAATATGATGGCAGTGCTGAACTACAAACATGGTTGCCTGCTCACATTGCACTTGAGAAAAGATACCCCGCAGGTTATCTCGCAGAGGTTTCCGTTTCAGGAACCTTTAGACAGAGCCTTGTGCAACCCCAAGGCAGGCCAAGCCTCTCAGCCCCCAATGCCAATGCACATTCATGCAACGCGATAACAATCGCAAGGCATATATGTTCTATTAAAAGACTGTGCTACATATTCTCCAAGTCTGATAGGCATTTATAATGCTAGGCCCCAGCGATGATGACCGAGATGGGCCGCATGACAATACCTTATTAGCTTGTATCCCACTGTTGCTGCAGTCAGCAAACCACAACAGGATGGCGGAGCAGTGCCAAAGCGTCCAGCGCATCATTTGACCTGATTCGTAGTTTTTCTTTTTCGTACTCCCTCACGAAGCAGGTGCAATCAATATTCGTAATGCGGTCGCTCAGCCTTCAAAGTCCACAAACAACAGACAGGACTTTAATGCGCCCCTCCTCACTCGACTTTTCCTGATGAACGTCCTTCTCGGCATTTTACCGTTACAATTTATATTAATCCTATAGTGAAAATGGAAGACAGAGCGGAAACTACCAACACCGGCGACTCCATGGCCACTTTGCAACCGCTGCTGGAAACAGACCGAATTGCGTCTCCAGCCCCTTCTAGCCGTGTGCCAATTGCACAAAAGCCCGAGCATGCCCCTCAGCAACAGAGCAAAACTACCAACGTATACTTACAGTTTTTGACTCAGTGAGGTCTCGAGATTACAGCTTCAGTGCTCAGCCTCGTTGCATTCGGACTGATGATTTGTCTTCTATACCAATCCGATGGCGAGCCAATATCCAAATGGACCAAATTTCACGTATCCCTCAACACAGCTGTTTCCGTCTTGGCTGGAACATCCAGAGCCTGTATTGCATTTGCTATTAGCATGTGTTTGTCGCAGGGCAAATGGAACTGGCTGAGTCGATCTGCGCAGCCACTGGTAGACTTCGATCGTTTCGATGCCGCCAGTCGAGGGGCCTGGGGAAGTGTGCGCCTGCTGCAGTCTTGCGTACGTCGACCGTATGTACACTTTACATAGAGACATACTCCCTCAAGGTAATGACTAATTGAAATTGCAGACACTGGATAGCAACGGGTGCCTTGACCGCTATTGCGCTCCTGGCATTTGAACCCTTCACACAGGCTGTCTTGGCCCTAGAGGATAAGGAAGTCACTTTGGATCATCAAGAATACACAAAATTAGTCCGCTCCGGTAACGATTCCTTGGGAAATGTGCCCACGATCGGTCGATCCGCTCGATTAGATGGCGCGTCTTGGAGCGGGAGTCTTGGCGGCGTAGGCCTCGTTACGTTCCCCGGGCCTGATAACTCGACAATGAACTACACATTCTGGCGTCTTTCAAGCAATATACAGGAAGATATGGGTATGAAAGCTGCCATGTAGAATAGCTTCTCACCTTTCACCGCTACCCAGAACCTCAGGCCAGCATTCGCATGTGCTACTGGCAACTGCACGTAGTCCAATTTCACCTCCATCGCCATCTGTTCCAAGTGTCGCGACATATCGCAATATGTCACCAAGATCTCTGGGCCAGTAATCTTCCCCAAGGGTATCAAGTCCACTGGGCCGGATGACGCGTCGTGGGTACTGGAGCCTGGGGAGAGTCCGCCTGATGTAAGTAACCCAGGTCCGTACTTCGATTGGAACTCTGGCAAGAACTTCAAGTTTATCAAACATGAGGTTCCAGAGTTGGATGTTAGCCTGTCCAACTACAACGGTAGTCTGCAGTGCCCTAACCTAACCCAGAAATGCCCCGACACCTATTTATCGGCACGGGTTACAACCAACCCAGGGCAGACCCTAGCATTTGGAAATCTTAGCACCTTGGTCATGGCTATACAGTATCTGGCTGCGAATGAGAGTTGGTTCGAAAACAAGACCACTTGGGAAGACACTGAGGTTACTGCACAAGAATGTGCACTGTCGATATGTGTGAACGAATATCACGACGTCCTCTCGCAGGGAGCATTGCAAGAAACAATTATGTCATCATGGACAGATAAGGAGTCAGACTCTTACACATCCGGTGACAGAAATATCAAGGCATTCATGAAGTATGCGAATCAAAGTCTCGACATGGGCATCATGTTAGCAGAATTATCCGACCTACAAATCAGGATTCCAGACGAGGACTATAAACGCCACGCATCTATCTTGAAACAACAGACATTCAATATAACACAACCCACGATAATCGCGCTTCACAATATCTTGAGCGACGGCTTCGGCGGCATCCGTGGTGTCAGTAGCGTACGCGACCTTGATAGAAATTATACTTCAATGACTCAAAAGAAGCTGATATATCCGGCATTGGGAATGAGACATCCTCCTGCTGGTCTTATGTCTGGACTTGGAAGATCAAGTGACATTACTGCAACACTCAACAACGTGGCCTTGAGTTTGACGAAATGGATAAGAGATCGTGAACTAGATACGAGCCCCATGGTAGGGAATGCCACCAGCATGGTAGTGATTACACGTGTTCGCTGGAACTTCCTCTGGTTTCCCGCCATTAGTCTCGTTACGGGGATAGTGTTTGTCATTTTGTGCATGTGGGAGACGCAGCAATTGAAGAAACCAGCCTTGAAGGATAGCATTTTGGCCACTTTGGCGTGCGCGCCGAATGAAGACCTACGACTATCTCTCAAAGAAGCAGCTGCGCAAGATAAGTTGCAGGAAATGGGACGAAAACTGGAAGTGCGCTGGGAAGGAGATGGTAAGTTAGGCCAACTGCAAGAGAAGAAGGACGACGTGTCGCCAGCATGATCAATACGGAAACACGGACAATAGTGGAAGAATCAGATGGAATTATATGAGAATTTTCGACGATATGTCTAGGGGAGGAAAGAAAACTTAGGACCATAATCCTGAATGACAAAAAGATTTAGGTAAACTTATATTAAGTTAGAAGGCTTTTGTGCTAGTTAATTTTTTAATCCTGGCTCAAGGTCCGAAGTCTTCTTACTCCCAAGGTATGTCCTACCTACTTTTTGTCAGGAAGCTCGAGGATAATCCGACGATACCTTCGGATGGGATATGAGCCCTTGTTGTTGGTTACTTGAAGAATAACATGCCATTCCTTTTCCACCGAACTTGGCTGCTCCTGTTCCCAACTGGTTAAGTTGGTAGAGATTCTGACCTTTGGTCCCACCGCCACATTGCTGAATCCTGCTTCGTTAACAGCTAGTGTCCCGTTTGTTCCAGCTAGCGGCGACAGTGCCTCAACAGAGAAGAAGTTTGCATTAAGACTTGTCAGCATCGGCGATGCGCACTCGGCGTAAGAATACCACTCAAAGTCAAGTCCTGAAGGATCGTCTTGCTTATCGGTATCGATGGTCTTGCTGGCGTCTAAAATGATAGCGTCTTTCGAGCCGACCTTGAATCGCAGGGGTTCGCTACCAGCAGATCCGTTGACGTTGATACTTGGCGGATGAGCGCCTTCTTCAAAGCTATTGACAAGAGTCCACTGCATGCGGGCAGCAAAGTCATCTTGATACGCATCTCGCCAGCGCCAAATAGTAGCATACGGACTGAACCAGGTTTGGCCCTTGGTATTAATAAGAGCATCTCCCGAGGTGCCATACTCGTTGATGTCAGTGTCCTCAGTGACACGAGTATATCGACCTCCCCAGCCACCATAATCGGGTCTCCCAGGAACATTTAGACCGTTCTGAATATTCCACATGAAACTGGGACTATCTCCTTCCATTGTGTAGACGATCTTGGGATACTCAGCTCCCAGAGACCCTAGACGAATATTGGGAGTAAGCCAGCCATCGGTAACTTTTGTTGTGTTGGCCGCGTTGTTGTCGGCGGTGGAAATACCAGTCCATGTGCCTAGACGATATTCGCGATATCCGTGGACGTTGACGATGAAGAATACATCAGGCCATTTTACGCGGATGTAAGCCCCGGTGTCGTCCTGATCAGAGATGGAATAGACTCTAAGTCGTGAGCGAAGCGAGGCAGCCTCTTTCTTGCTCTTAGTCTTATCAAGGTGTTGGAGAGCTTGCGCTAATGTGTTGGCTCCGCCCCAAAGACTGACATAGAGGGGCTTCTTGGATTCTTGGAGACGCTTGACAAGAAGTTTGGCTCCGTCGCTTACTGGTTCTTTGAGAGCAGCACGTCCATATGACTGATTTTGTTAGTTGACAACGCCATTCTGAGTGATGGCAAAACTCACGCGAGGCCCGGATGAAATTTGCTTCAACAATTCCTTTGGCTTTGGATACTGATTATCAGGGTGAACATGCTGATTCAGTTTGTCGATAACCTTCCCATATGCTTTGATGATCTTCTTGATCTCACTGGGATGAGTCCCGTTTCGCAACGACCAAGATGTCACAGCGACGAGTCCTCGAGTGTCGAATTCGTTCGAGTAGAGCAGATAGCGGACCATTGACATTGAATCATCAGGCTCATTGAGGATGTCGGTGAGAATGAATGTTCTCAACCGAGAGACCTTTGGAAAGATGCTTAGGTCAGTCGAGCCATGTTGCGGCACGGCGAGGACCAAGAATGCCTGCAGCCAGAGAGCTACACAGAGGATTCGGCTGAGGGTTGGTGACATGTTCAAGTTACTTCGCGGGCAGTCTACCTACGATGCACCATGCACGGGGGAGAGAAGCCTCGCGCTTTTGTAGTCCATTATTGGGGTTTCTCTGCTTGAATAGGTGACGAGGGACCGATATTTAGCCAGATTCTGCCTTGTCAAATGTATGTATGGGCCATTTTATCATGTCGTACATCTTCAAACAGGGAAATGAGAAGCGTCATGTCAATTAAATCCCCGCAAACCCCGGAATTGACCCATGAACAAAGCGGAGAGTACAAGAAGCTAATGCTTTCTTGGGAGTATGGACCGATTTATGGACTAGCATTCCCCGCGCCCAGAGCACCAGATGTTCGGATCTGTTTCTCATTCGCTGATCTTATAAAGCTCAGGACCTATTTTGTCAATTCACTCAGTAGAGTGCTTAATCCTGCCCCTTTGGGTGATGTCGGCGAACTGTGTACAAAGACACGGGAACAAAATTCGGCAATCGGTTCACAATTCTGGCTCCGAGTATGCGATACATCTCAATCACTAAGGCGAAAAATATAGAACAAGAAGAATATTCATTCTGGTCGTAATCAACAAAGTCTATCACCTCTTGTAGTAACAAGAAGCTTTTTCTTTGCTGCTACTCGATGCCGTGATAATGCATCAAATCACCACCATTTGCCTTTTGCCACTTTTCTTATTCTGTACCACACGTACCCTTACACTTAGGTTCGTATGTCTCCCGCCAACCGCCTGGCTTGGGTCGCAACTCGGGCTTGAGGAGATCCACGAAAGTCCTGTTAATCCTGCCGTACCTAAAGTTGGAGAAGACAACAGATGCGTTGAGAGGTAATGGCTTCAGTTTGCCAGCATCATTGTCGAAAGTGCGCAGTATATCGTTCTCATACTACTCAAAAGTTCAGCCTTACCTGAAGTGTTATTTTGCGGAAGACACTCACATCTCTGACCAGGCTGAAAACAGGTACCAGGTCATATTTATGGGCATAGTGATTAACCCACCAGGGGTTCTTTTTCCACCATTTGGAAATGTCCCAAGCTTTCGCTTGGGCTTCGCAGAAGAACTTATCCATGGTGAGATATTCTTTCTTCTTCGTTTTGAAATCGGAGGCTGCACTTGGAATCAACTTTCCGTCCTGGATGTAGTACATGACTCTTCTAGTCATAACGGGTTGCATTGGCTTCTGAGTTGAAAACCACTGATTCACAACAGAGAATTTCCTCGTAGTGTCGATAGTGTTTTGTGGTCCAGGGCCATAAAACGGTTTGGGGTCTTTTCCGTTGGGGTTCCAAGTACAGCCAATACTGTAGCAATCCATCTTACACCTTTCACCCTTGCACATATGTGGACCATGCGGTTTGCATGGGTAATGACCAAAATCCGTACTCTCAATGTTTCCTTCCCATACAACGATATGGATGCAGCATGAACCAAGGTATCCTTTTCCCAGTGTAGGGTCTGTTTCTGAAGGCTCCCATTCGTCGTAATTGGCCTTACCCATGACGAACCTCTGACCTTGGTCGCAATGAGCATCACAATAC